>CM039123.1:4686900-4962852 GCA_022036555.1 Microstegium vimineum | reverse complement strand
TCCGCTTGCCCGGGCCCCCCGGCTCGCCGCCGATCTGAGGAGGAGGCGGGGGCGCGTCACGCGGGGGGGGAGGGATAGGTTGGTGGTGGGCGTGACGGTGGCGTCGTCTCAGGGAAGTGGGGAGGGAAGAGATTAATCAGTCAAAAAAATCATTTTTCTTCGTACAGCAGTACTACTGATAGTTGCGTGGGTGCTGCGGTTTACTACTTTTTACTGGGGTTTCCATTTTTACGGTTTTACCGGCGTGGGAAGGGGAGACGAGCGGGGGCGGCCGGGCGGGGCGGGACTTGCGGTGGAACCGGAACCGGAACCGGCTGCGAGGCGATCGGTCGGCGGTCGCTGGTAGAGACGTCGAGTCCGTGCGGGTCGTTCGCTTCAGAACTGAAAGTAGGCTGCCCGCTGTCCTGAAGGCTGAAAGGTTTACTTCGCCGGTAAACTTGTGACTTAGTATTATCAGAAATTTCTTAAAACTAATGAAAAGTATTATCAGAAATTTCTTAAAACTAATGAATGAGTCAATTTCTCAAAAATATTGCACAATCCGTCTTATCCATTTCCATATTTATATTTAAATCTATACATATTTCTATTTTAATATATAGTAATAATATTACAAAGAGTAAAACGTTTCTTTGGTCCCATATTTTCAGTTTCTCACAAACGGCTCTCGCTTCGCTTCATCCATGTCTCATATCTAACTTAAACTCATGATTGGTGCTTATAACATTTAGAACAACTCACGTATTACGCTGATATAAAAACTTTGGTTTTATTGTGACACATGGTTGTGCCCTTTCTATGTCTCGTATGTCATTCAGACTCACTTGTTTATATGAGCGGGAGCAACTCATGCCAACGATGATATAGAATTCTATTCCAAGATATATTACATTGTGTTGTTATGCACGGATACATTTATACTAGTGTAAAAAGATTGACAATAATCATATTGATGATATGAGAAAATATCATGGGTGAACTAGAAAAATTGGAGTTCCGATGGAAAAAAATCACTACTCTCTCCGTCTCTAAATAACCATCGTCGTTGGTGTTTGTGTCACAAGTTTGATTCGATTTATAGAAAATAGTGTAATATTTGTATCTCTAAAAAAATTATTAAAAAACTAGATTCAAACATTTTTTTCAATGGTACTGATTATATATCATAAATATTTATATTTTTAATATATGCTGAGTCAAAAATATTTTTTAGGAAGCGCAGACAACATATATTTAGACACGGAGGAAGTAGATGTCAGCAATAAAAGGATTATTATCTGAATCATTTATCAAAGTTCTACCATCGGCAAATTCTTCCCCCCTATGTCAAGAAAATCAGTGTTTTCAAATACCTCATGTATATGGTATATCGCTATCCATGCCGACAGAAAAGATCATTTTCTTTCGATGCATGACGCGGTGAAAAAATAGTTCACGACATTCCGGATCCTGGTGGCACAACACCATTTGTAGGTGTTTCTAGTGATTCACATGAGAAACAAATCAGGTTCTCATATCCAAACGGCACTCATGTTTCTCTGGAATTTGGACCAGTGCACAAATAAGAATTGATTGCAAGTAAGTCTTCTTGAAAATGTCTCTCATTATGGCATTTAGCAGTGAGAGTTTGAGAATCTAAAACTATTAAACGCAGCCCTGTGTGGTCGCATCGCTGCTAACCAAAGGCGTGAAATTATCATGGTAACTTATAGATATTGTATCGACCATTGATGCTTGATGCTTCCCGTGGGCGAATTCTATTCCACCGAGGGCTTGCATACATAGTACATGCGATGTATACAATACAATGCATTATATCCGCAATCAACGGAGGACGGATCAGCCGTGTGATCTCAAAACAATTTCCCGTAAGCAAAGTGCCCTCTTGAAATGACCACAAAAGCCCGTTCGTTCCATAAACAACTCCGGTGTAATTTTGTACACCAAGTTTTTGGACAAATTCATACTGATTTGGATGTTTCAATAAGAAGTACAAACAATATTTGGTAAAAAGCCCTCTCAAAAAAAGCAAACCATGCTACTCTACATTATAAGGATATAACAACATGTATGATAAAAATAGTATCATACATGACTTGGTCATGCAATAAAACGGTCATAAATAGCTCCTATAAAATTGGTTGGTAGTAGTTAGGTGTTGGCTAGTTTCATTAATGTTGCATATCACTATAACGTATACTTTTTAATAAAGTGGGTAGAGAAACTACGAAAGTTGCACATGGTATGTTTGTGACTTTATAATCGCTCAAAAAAAGTCGCTCAGGGAAAGATTCTTTCTAGACCTTGTTTGGTAGATCTACGGACCTTATTTGGTCGAGCTATTCTATAGCTCGACGGATCTTTCTTTTTGTCATACATATACACTAGTTTTTATAGTAATAAAAATAAAAATAAGAATAAGATGCAATAAAAGATACAGTAAAGATAATCTTGGTCGTAAAAAACCTCGCAAGGGAGAGGTATGGTCCGTCTCGGTCGCTCGTATAGTCGTATGCGGCGAGCCCACGTATCATGCGAGTAGGCGCCTGCCAGTGCCAGTTATTCCTGCGGGGACGAGTCGGAGGCAGGGTCCAACCCGAACCGAAGAGCAATCCCTGACGGCACGGCACGTGGCATGGCGCTGGCCCACGCCGACCCAACACAAAACCCCCTGGCTGTTGCCGTTGCGCTCTTTGCGTTCCAGTTCACGCTAAGCATCGCCATCGCCATCGCCATCGCCCATCAGGTTGGTTGGTTCATCATCAGTGCGGCCTCGCCTCCTCGGAAAAACCCTCTCCTCTCCTCTCCCCTCCCCTCCCCTCCCCTCCCCTGCCCGGCCGGCTGCCCTCTCGTATCCCCCACCCCCGCCGCGATCAACCGAGACCCACCGCCATGGCGAGCGACGAGGAGGAGGAGATGTGCGACTACTACTTCTACGACGACGACGGCGCCGAGGAGGACGCCGCCGCCGGCCTTGAGGAGGATTCTTCTCCGCCGCCGCCTCCGGAGAGCGGCGCGGACTGCTGGGTGAGTGTTATCCGACCCGAACCCCGGGCCCGCCCCGGGATGATGATGATTGTGTGTTTGCCGGGTTGGGATTTCCGCGCCGGCGAGATCTGGGAGGAGGACCTCGCCGATCGATTCCAGAGCCGCCCTGCCCTGCGTACCCCGATTCACCAAATCTTTAATAAGTCCACCGTCGCAAGAAAGAAAATAATGGGGCGTCACACTCTGTAATTCCCAACTTGTGCGCTTTAAATTGTACTGTATGCGCTAATTCTTGGACGCCTGGCTCAGACCGGTGCCGGATGTCTACAAATCCTCACCGGATCGACTTTGGGGCTTGGGTTGTTATTATGGTTTATTATTGTTCCCGTGGGATGTATCCGTGTGGTTTTGGAATTTGAGGGCAGTGAAACAAGCAAATCCCTTATGGCCTAGTATACTTCTTAGTTGTAATAGATTCGATCAGAGTGCCTGTCTTTCACTGTAAAGTGCAAAGTGTACTAGTATTTAATTTTGCCCAAAGTAGTGGTTGCTCAACAAAATCTTACCTTTGCCAAAGAATTACGAGATGCATGTTGTTCACTTCTCTTTCTTTTTTTCTTATAAAAAAAAACTGAAAGTCCGATTTACTTAAAAACTTGATGAAACACAAGGCTTTTGTTTACCCTTATATCAATTTATTTAGTATACCACTAATATAACTAAATACAATACAGATATTCACCAAGAATTCACTGTAAGTTGGTAACTTGCGAACAAGGCATGTTATAGCAAGCAATCATTCATCTGCTGTACTGATATTGGTTCACTTCTCATAAGCTGATGACTAGAGGTTTGATCTAAGGTGTAAACAACTGTTTTTTCTTGTTTATTTGTGTAGTAGTGGTCTTGTTTTGTGCAATCATATATATGTACCGTTTTTTGCATTGTTTGAGGTATCAGTGGATTGCACCAAGATCAGAGAGTTTGTTTCCCAAAGAAGATTCTTTATTTGTTTTAACTAACTAGATTCATCCATGCTGTTTTTACGCTGAACTATTTTCTAAAGAAACATGTTACATGGATAATTGTTGTTGGTTGTTGCAGGCTATCACACAAGAGACCGTTTCTGCTGCACAGGTAATGGAACAGATTTAACCATTTCTTAAGTGTTCATGTTCATTGTTCAGAACTTCAGATTATGTCTGTCCTACCCTAATTTTAATCAACTACAATTTTCTACTAACCGAGCTACAGAAACAAGACCTGTCTACGGTGATGAATTTGCTCAATATAAAACAACATCAAGCACGAGCTCTTCTCATCCACCACCGGTGGAGGATTGATGGCATCTACGATTCCTTAGACAAGGGGCGAGAACACATGCTCAGAAATGCAGGTATCGTGCTGCAGGAGAATAATAGCATGGCGGCGGCTGGCTCACCATGGAGAACCGTGACCTGCAAAGTGTGCTTTGAGGACTACTCCATGAGTGCTGTTTCGACCATGGACTGTGGGCATTGCTTTTGCAATGACTGTGAGTTTCCACATTCCATCTCAGTGTGTTTACCTTTTCATATCTCTCTCTATATATAGATGCCTTAATTAATATCAGCTTATTTATTTGTTTATTTTTGGGTACGTGAGTTTCTCTATGAAGTTTCATCTGCCAAATACTATATAGTACAATTCCTTAAGCTTTCAACTAAATGAATAGATGATCAAAAAAAGATTTCCTATATATATTGATGGCAAGACGCTAGTAAGTTAAGTTTGCTTACCATAGGCATAGTATGACCACTACTCTTTTTTTTTCCTATACTAGGTTGGACGGGGCATTTCCACGCTGCAGTAGAGATTGGAAAGAAGCAAATTCGGTGCATGGAGGTGAAGTGCTCGGCTTTCTGTGATGAGAACCTAGTGCGGTTTCTCCTTGGGCAAAAGTATCCAGACATGGCGAAGCGGTTCAACCGCTTCCTGCTCGAGTCCTACATCGAGGACAACGCCTCTGTGAAGTGGTGCCCCAGCACCCCAAACTGTGGGCATGCCATCCGTGTGGGCACCGGGGAGCGCTACTGTGAGGTGGAATGCCCCTGCGGCTTAAGCTTCTGCTTCAACTGCATGGCGCACGCGCACTCGCCTTGCCCCTGCCCCGTGTGGGAGAAATGGAACGCCAAGCGCTCCGAGGGAGAGAACATCAAGTGGATCCTCGCCAACACCAAGAGCTGCCCCAAATGCTTCAAGGCCATTGAGAAGAACGGTGGCTGCAACCTTGTCCGCTGCAAGTGTGGCCAGTGTATGTGGTATGTATGTTGTTGGCAATCTTGCCCCGTGTGGCTTGTTTCAAATTGGATTGGATTGCAATGCTGACGCTCTCTCTTTTTCATGCATGGCACAGTTGGCTCTGCGGCGGAGGTACCGGCGACGATCACACGTGGACCAGCATTACGGGCCACAGCTGCAACCGGTACAAGGAGGAGAGCCGTGGAAAGACGTTGGACACGAGTAGGGAGCAGATGCAGCGGTACAAGCACTACCACGACCGGTTCAAGATCCACGGCGACTCGTACGACGTGGAGAAGAAGAAGCTGGGGGCCACCATCCAGGAGCGGGTGGGAGTGCTGGAGTCGGACCACGCGCGGCCGCTCGCCATCCGCGACGGCGACTGGCTGACCCGGGCGCACCGGCGGCTGCTGGTGTCGCGGCAGGTGCTGTCGCGGTCCTACGTGCTGGCCTACTACATGTTCGGCGGCGGGAGCGGGAGCGGGAGCGGGAGCGAGCGGCGGGCGTGCCCGGGCCTCCTGGGCGTGGCGCGGAACCTGTTCGAGGACCAGCAGGAGCAGCTGGAGCAGCACGTGGAGCACCTGTCCAAGGTGTTGGCGGAGGCGGACGTGGTGGCGGGCACCCCGGAGGCGGAGATCGTGAGGCAGAAGCAGGCGGCCGTCACGCTCGCCAAGACCGTCGAGCGGCTGTGCGGGGAGATGTACAAGTGCGTCCAGGACGAGCTGCTGGCGCTGCTCGTCGAGCCCATGGCCATGACCATCGCCGCCTACAGGCCGGACGGCCCCGACCGAGCCAAGGAGCTCGCGGCCTGACCTGACCCTCATCGGGGGGCCGGGGCCGTCCGTCCTAGGCTTTACTTGCGGCGGCCACGTTTTGGTTGCGCCGGCCGGCCAGCCGCCCGGTCGGCCGCCCAGTGAAATGATTTTAGGCTGTTAATAATAATAACATAGATAGAAGAAGGATCGAGTGTACTGAAGTGACGTAGTAGTAAAAGAGTGGGGGTCTGACCTGGGCACATCTATCCGGTAGAGCACCATGCTTCGACCAGTACGTTGCACTAAAATTTGACTTATACTCAATGGTTACTAGATTCATTGTGAGAAAAATATTGATTGTTCACTGAAATATAGTGCGAATGAACTTCATCTTTTTTCCTCACAAAGACCCAATCCTCTTCCCGGGACCATAGGGCCTCAAGGCGCCCATGACATCGATGTGCAGTCACTATGGCATACTCCCTTCATTCTTAAATATATGTCTTTCTCCTATGGTTTGGAGAACAATGCGAGAGTGAAAATATTGACAAGAGTGAAAATCATGTTCTCATTCCATTGATCTTCTCACATATATATATATACAATGTCATATCAATGAGAAGGGGTTACGTGAAACATAACCAGCCATAAGAGGCATTAACTCCTATTGAGAGGTTACAACAATGAATTAAGAATGAGATCAATTGTAGAATTTGTAACACTCCTCCTTGATCGAATCCTCTCTTGAGATCCATGAATGTTTTAGATCTCCTAAAAACCCTATGGTGAAAAAAGAAAGAAAAAAGTATGGATATGCTACTAAAAACTCCTTTAAACCCGGTGGGAAAAATAAGGAGAAAGTATAGCATTTTATGATTATTACCTCATTGCAAACTATTATGAGAAAAACCTTTTAGGAGAAAACTCAACATAGTTAGGAGGTCAATTTATGTCTTTGATATTCCTTCTAAAAACCCTTGTGGGAAAAATGAGGAATATGACATATGCTTATGTTATTATCGTCTCATTAAAAACTTTCATTGAGAAACCTTGAGAGGAAAACTCATGAAAGAAAAGAGTGTGATATGATGTGTCAGACAAAGCAATATCTAGGAGATTTCTCCCCCTGAACCTTGCAAATCCCTAAGTCGCCGCATACCAATTCCTTTGACACATTTTTCAAATGAAGAAGCCGGTAGGGACTTAGTGAATACATCAACGAGGTTGTCACATGATTTGGTCGACAAGATATTGATTTCTCCTTCTTGTTGCAATTCATGAGGATAGAACAACTTAGGAGAAATATGCTTGGTAATATTGCTTTTGATATATCCTTTATCCATCTGTGCAACACAAGCCGCATTATCTTCATAGATTATGGTTGGTGAATCTATGCCACCAATACCACAAGACTGTCGTATATGATTGATCATTCTGCGAAGCCATACGCATTCTCGTGAAGCCTCATATAGAACAACTATCTCAGAATGATTTGTAGATGTAGTCACCAAAGTTTGTTTGGATGACTTCCATGAAATGGTTGTT
The DNA here is from genome assembly GCA_022036555.1 of Microstegium vimineum. Taxonomy (NCBI): domain Eukaryota; kingdom Viridiplantae; phylum Streptophyta; class Magnoliopsida; order Poales; family Poaceae; genus Microstegium; species Microstegium vimineum. Next base: position 4,955,284 of record CM039123.1, on the reverse strand, counting down.
CCATTGTGTAAAAACACAAAGCCTGTTTGTGATCTGCCATTATAGGGATCAGATAAATATCCTGCATCGGTGTATCCAATAATGTCAGAATTTGGGCCTCTTTTGTAGAAAAGTCCAAGATCTCTCGTGCCATTTAAATATCTGAGGATACATTTTACTCCTGTCCAATGACGTTTGGTAGGAGCAGCGCTGTGTCGAACTAGCAAGTTCACTGCAAATACAATATCAGGCCTGGTGCAATTTGCAAGATACATGATGGCTCCGATGGCATTAAGATATGGAACATGAGGTCCCAAAATATCTTCGCCTTCGTCCCGAGGTCTGAATTGGTCAGTTTCCATTCCTAGAGACCGAACAACCATAGGGGTTTTGTTGGGATATGATTTATCCATATTGAATTTCTCCAATTCTTTTTGGATATAGGCAGATTGATGCACAAAAATTTTATTTGGTAGATGCTCAAGCTGTAAACCTAAGCAAAATTTGGTTTTACCCAAATCCTTTACTTCGAACTCCGTCTTTAGATGATTGCATGCTTCATCAATGTCCCGTTGGGTGTCAATGATATTTAAATCATCAACATACACTAATATAATACAAAAACCAGTTTGTGACTTTTTGATGAAGACACACGAACAATCATCATTGTTAGAGTATCCCTTCCGTAAAAGGTACTCGCTGAGTTGGTTGTACCACATTCTTCCCGACTGTTTTAAGCCATAGAGTGACTTTTGAAGTTTTACACAATACATTTTGCGACTTGCATTTTGATTCGGTATAGAAATTCCATCTGAAACCTTCATATATATATATATATCCGAATCGAGTGACCCATAAAGATATGCAGTCACTACGTCCATCAACTGCATAGATAGACGATTTTGTACGGCCAGAGAAATAAGATATCGGAATGTTATTCCACTCATAACTGGAGAATATGTTTCATTGAAATCAATGTCGGGTCTCTGCGTGAACCCTTGTGCTACAAGCCTCGCTTTATATCTCACCACTTCGTTATTCTCATTCCGTTTCCGGATGAAAACCCATTTGAATCCCACAGGGAAAACTTTTGGAGGTGTAGGTATTGCTTGAGAGAATACCTTCCTTTTTGAGAGCGAAGCAATTTCTGCTTGGATTGCCTCTTTCCATTGATTCCAGTCCGAGCGTGATTTGCACTCTGCCATGGTCTTAGGATTTGGATCATTTTGGATGAGTTCTGCAATCATTGCGAAAAAATCAATGTCGACAATTGTAGTATTTCGGTCATATAATTCTCCAGACTCGAGATAATTGATGGAAATTTCTTGTACCCTTTCCGATGTATCATCATTTCCCAAAATGGTAGCATCAGGACATTCCGATGTCCCAACATCAGTAATTGAGTGCACTGTTGATGTGGGATGTGAAGGTTGAACATCCACAAGGTGTTTTTCAACATGATTTTGAGTTGCATTTACTATTTTGGAAGATTTGGTCTTCCTTTTCTTTTGCTTGCTAGGAGCTGCATCCATTGGAATTGTCGTACATCTCCCCCTCTTACAGGGGTGTTGAGTAGTTTTATTTGGTACCTCTACTCTTGCAGGCACATTCCCTGCGGGATTATAGGATTTGGTAACACCCTTATAATCAGTAAATGCATCTGGCTTGTTATTTGCAATGTGTTGCAAATTGATTATCTTCTGAACTTGAAGTTCAGATTCTGAAGTACGTGGATCATGGTTGGAGATGGCTATGGCATCCCAGTTGATTTCCTGGCATTGTTTATGTGGTATAATGTCTCCCCCCAATGCCGGGAAGTGGTCTTCATCGAAGATACAATCAGCGTATTGGGCCGTAAATAGATCCCCTGTAAGAGACTCTAAGTATATTATAATAGATGGTGATTGATATCCCACATAGATTCCCAATTTTCTGTGGGGGGCCATATTTGTACGTTGCGGTGATGAAATTGGTACGTATGTAGCGTAACCGAATTTTCGTAGATGGGAAATTCTTGGAGGATTTCCACGTACTAGTTGTAACGGGGAGGTAGTATGATATGCAGTTGGACGTAATTGAATTAAGTCAACAGCATGTAAAACGGTGTGACCCCAACATGATGTTGGTAGATTGCTATTCTGTAATAATGGTCTTGCAATAAGTTTGATTCTCTTGATGAGAGATTCTGCCAACCCGTTCTGAGTGTGGACATATGGAACAGAGTGCTGAACTTGAATTCCTAAGGCCTTACAATAGTCATTAAAGGCTCGAGAGGAAAATACAGCAGCATTTTCCATTCGAATTGACTGGATTTGATGTTCAGGGTATTGTGCTTTTAGTTTGATAACTTGAGCGATTAATTTAGCAAATGCATGGTTTCGTGTGAAAAGAAGACACACATGAGACCATCGTGTGGATGCGTCTATTAAAACCATAAAATATCTGAATGGTCCAGACAATGGTTGGATAGGGCCACATATGTCACCTTGAATGCGTTCAAGAAACTTAAGTGGTTCGGCTCGAATTTTGAGGTAAGTGGGTCTCAAAATTAATTTTCCAGTGGCACATGCGGTGCACACATAATCTGAGGATTGGAGAAATTTTGTATTACTTAAATTATGACGAACAGAATTAGTTATAATTTTCCTCATCATCCCTATGTCAGGGTGACCAAGGCGATCATGTCAAGTTTGGAATGCATTGACATTCTGGAAAATAACTTTATATGCAACATGTTGTACGGGGTTGAGATAAGTATAGTACAATCCAGACGAGAGTGAGGGAACTTTTTTAAGTGTTACTTTGCCATATCCGTTGTTCTTTGTAATGAGAAGGAACTCTTCATTATTCTCATCACAAGTTTCAATATGGAAACCATTTTTCCGGATATCTCTATAACTTAGTAGGGTACGAGTTGAATCAGGATACAAGAGTGCATCCTCAATTACCAACGTTGTACCTATTGGGAGCATAATAGTGGCTCGTCTGGAGCCTACTATTACTGCATCGCGCCCTGCGATTGTTAAAACATTTCCTCTATTCTTTGTGAGAGTTTGAAAATATTTTATCTCCCTAAGTATAGAGTTAGTGGTATCGCTATCCACTAGGCACATCTCCTCCACCATCAGATTGACTCCCGTACAATCTATATTAAATATAGAATAAATAAATAAATTCTCAAGAAAAAAAATATAGATTTTATTCATTATTTATATCAAACGTTTATGATTACAATGGAAATAGAAAAAGTTTTGTCGATAAATATAAATTATTACATCATGTGGCCATATGGAAATGAAAGTCTGAAATGACAAGGAGCCTAAGCATAGTCTCCATACATATCCTCAGAAGTGTATTCTAAGATCATGTTGTTGACGTCGTCAGCGGTGGCAGCATGTAGAGGAGGAGCCTTGGTGTTGCTTTGTCCCGCTGCGGCGGAGCATCCTGGGGCAGCGCCTTGATAATTGAAGTGAGCTTCAGATTGTCCACCTTGGTTGGATCGTTCTTGATTGGAACGTCCACGTCCAACGGACTTCAAGTATAATTCCACTAAGTGCTTTGAGGTGCGACACTTCTTAGTCGGGTGGTTGTAACAACCACACCTGTCACAAGTTTTGGACTTGTCTTTGTTGGATTTAGAATTGTCTTTGCCCTTAGCACCGCGAGACTTATTCTGTCTCTTACGCTTGTTCTTAGCATTGAAGGTTTCAGGATTACCATTTTGAATGACACCCTTTTGTTTTTTATTGTGAGTGTTGGCATGCACTTCAGGCAAAGGCTTGGAATCCGTAGGGCCCTTATTGGAGTTCCATAGAAGGAGCTCATCGTGCCTTTCTGCTTGAAGCAATGTCTTGATCAACTCAGAATAAACAGTAAAACCTCTCTGACAGTATTGTTGTTGAAGGATCATGTGAGCGGGAAGCATGGTAGACAGAGCCTTCTCAATTTTGTCCGCATCAGATGGTTCCTTCTCATAAAATCTCAGCTTAGAGCTAATTTTGTGCACATCATGATTGAATTCACCTACAGATTTGAAATCCTGTATGCGGAGGTGATTCTATTCATGGGTAGCCTCAGGTAAAAGGACTGCCTTTTGCTGTTCATACCGTTGCTGAAGAGCTTCCCAGAGAACACGGGGATCCTCTTCCATCAGATACTCAGCTTTGAGATCTTGATGGATGTGGTTCCGTATAATGAATAAGGCATTATACTTGTAATTATCAGCCAAAGGTGCTACACCCTCTTGGGGAGCTGTTATGGCTGAATACAGTCTACGTAACGATAGACTGACTTTTAGGTCCAATGCCCATGTAGGAAAGTTTGAGCCGTCGAGAGCGAGCTCAACGAAGTCACGGTTCGTCATGATGCCTACAATTGAATGTTGACATTGATTAAATTAGTGATTTAATTAATCTTAGGCATAAATGTAATAAAATATAATATAAATAGTCTTGAATTGCATAGGATGCAAATTAAATTAATCAAGTGAAACTTGATTACAAAAGAAACGGTAAACGCAATGGAAATTAAAAGCAACGTAAAAACAATATAATGGAAAACGTAGGTGCAATGGAAAAGTCACCAACACCGTAGGTGTAATTGAATAAAATAACTACCATGTGGTAAATGCTTTATTTATTCCAAATTGAAGCTGAAAGCTAAGTACTATATGAAATAGTAAATTGATATGAGCAATTAGATCATTGCTTTGTGATAGCCAGCGTCTCCTCCTCTTCTCACGTGATGCTCAGGCGCGAGCGTGGCCCTCACCCTCTGTGGAGGGGAACGAGCCGCACTCACTCCATTTGCGAGCCAGCGGGCTGATGGTCCATGAGGGACACTAATCCATGTGCGGATCATGCGCGGTGGAGGTGCATCGACGACGTTGTGGACGCTTTCCGGCGATGCTGGTGATGGGGGTGGCGCAGCCGGCGTTGGATCAACGTCGGCATATGCCATGAGGCGTGATGGAGCAGACATGCGTGCTGCCATCGTCGGCAGTGGAGTCTGCGGTGGAGAAGGAGTCGTTGGCATACTCGCCGCGGCGTCGAAGTCTGGGTGCGTCGGGCACACCTCTTGTGGTGGACACGGGGTGTAACCATGCATAGGACATGGCACCGGTGCCGACAATGGAGATGCCGGTCCTGGACTTTGCGGCGCAGCCGCTTCTGGGATCGCCATTCCATGTGGGCGTCATGGGGCTGATCCCCGAGGAGGAATGAAATCAAGCGTAGGAGATCATGTTGAACCATAGGATGGGTGAGGTCTAGCCCGCAAAGAAGAGCATGGTGGTACTGTAGCATCACAACTTGGAGAATTAGGCAGGCCAAAGGCATGGGAGGAGGCGGCATCCTACCTGAATGGAAGGAACATAGCGAGCAAAAGTGCCGATAACGTGTTACGAGTATGGTTTGGAGACCAATGCGAGAGTGAAAATCGTGTTCTCATTCCATTGATCTTCTCACATATATATACAATGTCATATCAATGAGAAGGGGATTACGTAAAACATAACCAGCCATAAGAGGCATTAACTCCTATTGAGAGGTTACAACAATGAATTAAGGATGAGATCAACTGTAGAATTTGTAACACTCACTTCTTAAAAAATAACTTTGATTAATTTTATATAAAAAATATTAATATTTATGATGCATAATTAATATCATTTGATAGATCTTTTAATCTAGTTTTTTTAATAAATTTGTTTAGAGATATAAATATTATACGTATTTTCTACAAATCTAATCAAATTGTGATACGAAAACTCAAAACAATAAATAATAAAGGACGGAGGGAGTATATGTCTATGTACTCAAGCTCTGTCCAAAAACTTATGTACAACAAGTTTGATTCTATTTATAAAAAAATACGTATCCAAATAAATTTATTAAAAAACTAGATTCAATTTTTTAGTGATGTTAATTATATACCATGAATATCAATATTTTTTTAATATATATATTATCAAAAAAAATCTCACCAAGAGCTAGATATTGTAGAGGGGAGGGAGTATCTCCCATGGCCAAACGTGGTGTGTCTCAACTCTCAAGGCTCCCAATGAACGGGCAACGGGCTCGTATATCCTCTACAGCTGCAGTCTGTTGGGAACCAGCCCAACCAAGAAAAAAGAAATACCTAAAAATCCATCATAAAAAAAAGATCTAAAAACGTGGGCAAAGAAAACCCAAGTCAAACACTTTTGGAGAGTATATACAGTACGTGCGGCCAGCCCAACGGACTCTACGCGAGGGAATAAACGAACCCGCCGCGCCGCCAGAGACCGCCGCCGCACCGCCCGCCGCAGATGAACAATGTCGACGACTTCTACGGCTACAGTGACGAAGATGAGGAGTTGGCGATGGACGACGACGACGGTGCGGACGAGGGGTGGCAGGACCAGGAGGAGGACTACATGCTGCCGCGGCGCTCCCTGCAGATTTCGGTGAGTAGTTGAGTTTTCAATTATCAAATGCCTAAGATATTGTTTAAACGCGTATCTATCTTTTTTTCAAACTAAATAGTTTAGAGTAGATTAAATTATAATTTAGTTTAAATATACTCTAACCTATATGGATCGTCATGCACATCTAAATAAGACCTAAATCTTGACTAAATCCACCATGTATTAAAAAAACTTGGATTTGATCGAATCTGACGGGACCTTTGATCGTTTTCCTGTTTGTTAGTACAATTGCAAATCCTCCCGCCAAAGGTCGGTCGATCACGCGTTGTAATAATTGTAAATTGTAAATATGCATGTAATGCACAGAATTAAACAAAGATAAAAAAAATGTTTATATCATTATCACGCACCGTTGATTTCATAAATTCTTGCCTGACTGGCTTTGCTTGTGATGAGTGGTTTATTCCCAATTTGGTGTTCTAATAGAAACCAAGTATAACCAACTTGGTTTGGTTGTCTTAAAAGAAAAACTTGGGTTCGGTTTGATGATCCTTCTGTATATACACACACCTTTGAGAGTGAAAAGCAATAAGATACATTCAAGAGATTTCGTAACGTAACTTACGTAATAAATCATGTAAACTAAACAAAGCATTTTTAAGTGGGTCTTACATACTAAGACCTAGTGGCCGAAACACACCGGTTTCTTTTAAAGTTTGGAAGTCGCCTTTAAGGGTTGTTTGGCCCCCGGCTAACACGTGTCACATCAGTTGTGGCGCCACATTAGTTGTGGCGTCGCCGAAGTTTAGGAGGAAAAAACGGCCGCCACAAGTGTGGCCAAAATTAACAAAGAAATAAATTGATGAATCTTGTGGCAACCATAAATGATATGCAAACCAAACACCTGCCAGGCAGCCAAATTTCCATGGCAAAACCACAGGTGTGGTGTGGTGAGTGTCGGCGAGAAACCAAACAACCCCTAAATTTCATATGCTTTGGGACCCTTAGTTTTCATATGCTTTTGGATTTAGACTAGTACTATTCTAGTGATAAAAATGTATTTGAGAAATTGCTTGAGATATTGTGACTAGACAGTATGTTAACGAAAGAAAAAAAAAAGATTAAAACTTTAACCCGTGACCTCAAGAAAGTATCGGTTTCTGTTAGTAGTTTTTTCTTCATGTTGCTTTCTCAGTTACTATTGCTACTTTGACAAGATCACTGAATCAATTTTGTTCCTCTTGTTGCAGGCCATTAAGGACTCTCTTTCGGTGGCGCAGGTAATGTTCTGGCTTGACTATAGGTATTCTTAAGAGTCAACTGATCACTGACATGTGTTATTTATCAATCAAAATATGCATCTCCTACATGTGTTTCATGTTTGTAACTCCTTTGTAACAATGGAAAAAAAAGGAGGAATCCTGTACTAAAATGAACCCTATTAAAAAAATTCCAATGGATCGGAGCCCTAAGTACTGGACCTCCAGAATTCATACCAAATCCCTATGGAATGGGCCTATCGCTACAAGAAATCCAAGAATTTCTAACATTAGTTCAACTTCTTGAAAGAAACCTTTACATCATATCACCTTTCTAAGACCCCTTTCTTTTTCTGTTCATGAAAACAGATTCAATTTTTACATTCCATAGGATTTGATGGGTTTCTATGGGACTATAATCCTATGCTTGGATAATCCCTACTTTCAATTTGAAAGGAGCCTTAGCCCCTAAGAGATTAGTGAACACTGAACAGATTATATCTGCGCATAGTAAGCATCAGTTCACTACTTCTTGAAAAACTTCCTTTACATCTTATCTCTTTTTTCAGATTCCTGTGTTTTTGTGCTTCATGCAAACAGTTTTTGTTTTTTCATCCCATAGGATTTGAGACTATATTCATGTGCTTGGGTAAATCCTACTTTCAATTTGAAAGGAGCCTAGCTTAGCCCATAAGAGATTAGTGAGCCTATTATATTTGCTTAATAATCTTCTACAGTACTTCCTCTGTCCCTTAAAAAATTAATTTCTAGAATCTATGTCGGTCAAACTTTTTAAACTTTGATTAACTTTATTATAGAAAAATATAATGACATCTATGGTTTAAAATGAGCACCATATGAAAATAGGTTATATGATAAATCTAATGATACTAATTTGATATTATAAATTTCAATGTTTTTTCTTAAAATTTGGTCAAAGTAAGCATCAGTTTATTAGTGATTATTTATTACAGCCTTCCTTTGTGTCCTCTATATATATGTACATGTGCAGCAACAAGACCTGTCCTGATGGGCCTGTTCAACATAAAGCAGCACCACGCGCGTGCTCTCCTCATCCACTACCGGTGGAATACCGATCGCCTCGGTGACCACCTGGAGAGGAAAGGGCAAGAGCGCATGCTCATGGAGGCAGGCGTCGTCGTGCTACAGCACCAACAAGAGAAAGAGACGAGCAGCAGCAAGAGCAAGAACCCTTCGTCTTCTCCACGAACACGAAGCAGCAGCAGGGTGCTCTGCGAGGTGTGCTTCGAGGACTTCGCGCCGCGCGACGTCTCCGGCATGGACTGCGGCCACTCCTTCTGCAACGGCTGCTGGACGCAGCACTTCGTGGCATCGCTGGACCTCGGCAACAGGCAGATCCGGTGCATGGTGTTCAGGTGCGCCGCCATCTGCGACGAGGCCGTGGTGCAGCGGCTCCTGCGCCGCCGAGCGGCTCCACGACCTCCTCCTCCAGTCGTACGTGGACGACAACAGCGCCGTGAAGTGGTGCCCCAGCGTCCCGCACTGCGGCCGCGCCATCCGCGTTGACGCCGGCGACGAGGCGGAGCCGCTGTGCGAGGTGCGGTGCCCCTGCGGCGTCAGCTTCTGCTTCCGGTGCGCCGCCGCCGCGCACTCGCCGTGCCCCTGCGCCATGTGGGAGCGCTGGGAGGCCAAGGGCCAAGGCGAGGCCGAGAACGTCCGGTGGCTGCTCGCCAACACCAAGAGCTGCCCCAAGTGCTTCAAGCCCATCGACAAGATCGACGGCTGCAACCTTATGACCTGCAAATGCGGCCAGCATTTCTGGTAATACTATTTATTTATTATATATATATATTACATATTCATTATGCTTCCTTTTCATGGGCATTCATCTATATTATGATATGCCTGCCTACATTATTCGTACAGTTGGCTGTGCGGCGGCGCCACGGGGGTTGCTCACACATGGACGAGCATCGACAACCACAGCTGCAACCGCTTCGAGACGGGGGAGAAGAGGAAGGTGGACGACGCCAAGCGGCAGGTGCGGCGCTACGAGCACTACTACCAGCGGCACCACAACCACGACTTCTCGTACAAGGCGGAGCGCGACAAGCTGGGGCCGGCCGTCGCCGGCCGCGCGCTGAAGCTGGAGAGCAGCGGCGTCCTGACCAGGGACGCGGCGTGGCTGACCGACGCGCACCGGAGCCTGCTGCGGTGCCGGCAGGTGCTGGCGCGCTCCTACGTGTTCGCCTACTACATGTTCGACGCCGAGGCCACGCCGACGCGGCCGCGGGAGCCCGGGAGCCTGTCCATGAAGAAGAAGCAGGAACTGTTCGAGGACTACCAGGAGCAGGTGGAGTTCCACGCGGAGCAGCTGTCCAAGCTGCTGGGCACCGACGTGCCCGAGCTGCCGGAGCCGGAGATCCTGCAGACGAGGCAGGTCTCCACCAACCTCGTCCGGGTCATCGAGGCGCAATGCGAGAAGATGTACGGCTGCATCCAGGACGAGCTGCTGCCGATGCTCGTGGAGCCCATGTCCATCGTGCCGAACCAGCCGGGCGGCCCAACCAAGGCCGACGAATTGCCGGCTTGACCTTTTTTTATACTCCGTTAGCAAGTTCAATGCCTCTGAAAAATCAATACGACATATAATTTCGAACGGAAGGAGCAGACGATGAGCTTGAGTTGTTGCTTCAGTGGCTGGCCTTCTTCATTCTTTTTTTCCCCTCGAGAATTCTAAAATGGCCCATGGAGTGATTTGAACATTGTGCCACAATTGAAAACAAGTTGCTTATTACATATACCACCAAAATATGTTTCCTTGTTCAAAATTGTATATGTTTGAATTCCGTTGGAGTTGAAAAAATGAGACAACAAGGTCGACGGGAGTTGGAATGCTGTGGTGTCTCAAATGACAAGAGTGACGACTTGGCAGCAGGCAATGTACTACCTACGCTGAGAAAGAATAAATTTGATCAATGACAAACTAATTTAAATTAAATTAATTTTATGAAAAAGTGTCAAACCTTGAAGACTTTAATATGTAAAGTATTCGGGATATTATGTTTAGAGTTTCTTTAGATAAATCTATATATGTCATGCAAATTGGAGTGTGCTTTTGTTGGGAGTAATTGGAAAGACGGGAGTTCAAATATTGGAGTTTTTTTTTGGTTTCATGGGAATGATGGTTTACGTGAGAAGGGGCAATGCGAGTTTAAATGGAGAGCTTCCACCAATTACTTCCTAGGTAGATATTGTAATTGAGCGGAAAAAACTGTGCTATTAGTAGACACATCTTCAATGTAAATCATGACTTATTTATAATCTTCACTCAAAAAAATCTCACACCAAACTCGTGATGTGATTCTCACTCTTTTATTCACCTCTACAACCTAAATAAGAGATTGACTAAACACCAAATCGATCTCCATGTCATTCTCTCATCAAAGTAATCACACCCCTACCACATACTCCGTTCGTTGTAAAAAGAATGTTATTATCTTTTTTTAGGAGTCAATTCAACATCAATTTTGCTAATATATACAAAAATTATTAATATTAATGATGCGTAATAAATATCAAAAGAAAATAGTAAAATGTATTTCATAATAACCCTTTTTTGGAGATACAAATATTGATATTGATTTTTATAAACCTAGTAAACTTTCTTAAGCTTTTCTCAGTTTAAAATGAGGATACCAATCTTTTTGAGATGGAGAGATTAGTTTTCAAATACTACATTGTGAGAGATTCATGATTGGGGAGTTAGCTCATTTCCCTCTCAAGTTGAATGCATTCGTCTAAACAACCCCTAAAGTAAATTTAGATTATTGAGAAACTTTTTCGTGCACTAAATTTTCGTTTCACTCCTTCTGAGAACTTATTATTATTATTATTATTATTATTATTATTATTATTATTATTATTATTATTATTATTATTATTATTATTATTATTACTACTATTTTTTTATTTGGCAGTTCTCAGATTTGTGTTATCTTGATGACGTTTTCTAGAAGGACATCGAGCCAAATTGAAGCTCTGGACAAATTATTCCCAACGACCAAGAACAGGGCTAGTAGAAAGACCAACGTACGGTTCCTAGACGCCGGAGAAGGTTCACACAGTCAACAGCGGAGTCGTCCGGCTTCGTAGGTTGCAGCAATGCTCCTAGCTCAGTAGTAGATCTTTTATGTAATATCGAAGCTTGGTTTTGTTGCTAGGATGGTCCAGCCCACGACTGTAAGACCTCCGAGGATGCGTGTCTTTTATATGATTTAACTATTCTTCTTAATTACAATGATGTACAAACCTTTTGTGTATTCGTGAAAAAAAAATAGAAGGCCAATCGGACCAAGTCTACGGCGAGCGACGAGAAGCGATGGTCAACCCATTTGGGCCAGAGGCCCACTCGGCTCCGAAAATCCACAGTGGGACGTGCGCGTAAAAAGGACCTGAACCTCCTCTTGAAGCAATCTCATCGGATCTCTAGGGTTTAAGCCGCACAGCCTCCACAACTCGAAACCCTCGCCGCCGATCGGATTCGGAGAAGAGAAGCGAATCAAGATGTTCCTCGGCTCGCTCCCGCGGCGCCCGAGCAAGGAGGTTGCGTACAAGCAGCTGCGCTCGCACCTCGTCATCATGGCCTCCTGCGCCGCCGTCATCCGCGCCGCCCCCTACATCCTCCACTTCCTCACCCGCGACGGCGACATCCAGGAGCTCAAGCTCGAGCTCTAGGCTCGTCCGTTTCCATGTCTCCCCCCACCTCCAAAGGTGAGCTCCCGGTCCTTCTCCTCTCCTCTATACATTTCGTTGCCTTGCGTCCGTTTGACACTTCATCGCAACTGGCCTGTGGGGATTGATAGGTCTCTGTGATTGCGTGTAGTTCCGCAGCGATTTTATTTTGTGTTCACGATAGATGAACCGCGGTCGGTCTTAGGTCGTTCTTGTCGCATAGGTTCTGATTGAAATATTTGTTGACTTGAACTTGGTTGGATTCACCGTCATTTGTTGGACAAATTAGTGTGGTACCAGGCCATCATAGTTTAAATTCTGCAATTCCAAGAAGAATGGACCAGGTGAATTGGTGGATTAGGTGTTTTAGTTCACTGGAAGTTTTTTTTTTTTGAGTTAGTGGTCTTGATTAGCTTTCTGTTGGTATGGTATTATACTATTATTTAATGTTTATTACTCTTATATGCTTGAATTGTTAGGGCACTCACAATGCGGAAACTAGGGTAGCTTCTTCGTTTATTTATTATCCTGCTAGGTAAGCATTTTGTTAATGTGGCAAATTGTTTATTGAAGAGAGAGAAGAGAAAATAGAGGAACCGTTTCTACATGAAGAAACAGAATGCACATCGAAGGTGCAAGAAACAATCCCTTCCATGTTGGGCATGGTGGCATCGTTTATATTGGCCTTAGGTCCTGTGCTCCCACGACCTCCCTCCCTGCTTCTGTGCTGAGAGTGCTGCCGCCAAAATCCTCTCCTTGCGTGCACTGACATCGGGTATCCATCAATGCATTTTCTCCTTGCTTCTCGGATCCACCGCAGCCGCAGCCGATGCGCCACCGCAGTCCAACGTGCGTGGAGGTACACATCCCACGCCAGTCTCACGCACTGACATCAGGTATCCATCCATGTCTTTTCTCCTTGCTTCTGGATCCACCGCAGCCGCAGCCGATGTGCCACTGCAGTCCACCGTGTGTGGAGGTGCATATCCTACGTCGGTCTCGCGCACAGCTCAATTGTCTCCATCTGACTGGTGAACAAGCTCTGCGTATCCCCATCTACTCACCAAATCAGCTCTCACTGGACCAAGCTTTGCCAAAATCCATCCCCAATCTCTCTTCCCCAAGGTCTCATGATCCCAATTTTTTGTGCAAGAAAGAATCGATCAAGAAATGATAAGTAGAGCAAGTTGAAAGATCATAGAAGCCTACTTTAGGTACGAGGTGAAACACTGGTGCTCTGTCCGCTGGTGCTCATCACTGTTAGCCTAGCCGCCTATTCTTCTGCCACTAGTGGTCTGAATGGTATGGTTCCTATATGCATGCTTTGGCTAGGATGTGTTCTGTTCTGCACTTCTGATAAGTTGTGACTCTAGTCTAGATTAGCTTCTGCTACTTCTTTGAATCAGTTACTGGAGAAACTGTTGTCCATTCAGTTTCTGAAGAAAATTGACCCGCAATTGGTGTAACCCATTTTTTATGGTACATTTATGTTCTGTCTTTGCGCAGAATAAAAGCCTTGCTTGCTCCCTAATGATTTTTCATATGAATAAACTTGAAATTCCTTTGCAGTGATTTTTTCATATCCACAAAGGTCAAGTCTAAACTCTTTTTTAACTCGATAATGTGATAGCATGATGTCTAAACACTTGGTTGTTACCGCAGTAGATCAATCTCTGTCTCTTTGTAGTGCATGTATCAAGTTATTAAATTTTTCTATACATGGAAACTACTATGAATACTATGCATTGCGAAAGTTAGGTCTAGAAGGAAATTTGTTTGACTCTCTCTCCTCTAGAAACTCCCATATAAACTATGACTGGGACTGCCCTTAGCTTCACAAATGCAAATGCTAATTTGCATTGGTGGAAGAAAGTAAACAAGTTACCCGGATCCCGATTCTAGTTTGCAAAATAACTTGGACCATCGCTATTACATCCTGCTTGTATACTTGTATATCACTGGGATCTGGGAACTCATTCTTGTTGGATCTGTTTTCTTTCTTTTTAATAAAAAAAAACTTATTGCATATCTTAAATTTCACCCTTTCATTGCCTTGGGACACAATTCATCATCTAGAGATTTAAGCTTATGTAATTAAGTTCATCATCTTGTCTTAATGCTTATTAACTGTAGCCTGGTACTTGCTTAATTTGGTAATGATATGTTATTTTGTTTTATGGACATGGTAAGATGAGTTCTAATTTTGTTTGCAGCCCAATTTGTTGGTTTCTAACCTTATTCTCTCATATGCATTTTTATTATTTGGGATCTGTTAATTGAGTTGTGTGATACATATGTTATGTCGATATTGTCATACAATTGTGATATATTCTCTATGAGCGTAATATTGAATTTGGTGTGGAAGTCTTGAGACTAAGAGCATCTCCAAGAGACTATATTCTTGCTAAATGCTAGGAATAGAGATTTTGGTCAAAGTTCAGCTAGGCGCTAGACGGAGTCTAGGCGCTGACCCTCAGCCTAGCGACTAGTCGGGTGTAATCGCGCCTAGTCGTTCCTAGGCGTTTTTCTAGGCGTTAGTATATACATGTATATATGTATAAAAAATAAAAAGAAAACAAGAAATAAGTGGACTCCAGTACACATGTGGGCCAAGAGTTCTATAGAAAGGCCCATAAAACAGCCCAAGCCCATATCCTAACCTCCCCCAACCCTATCCCTTCATTTTATCGACCGCACGCGCTCGCCCCCGGCTCCCCGCGTCCTCTGCGTTGTACGCCGCCGCCGTCCCGGCTCCTCTGCGCTGTACGCCGCCGCCGTCCCGACTCCTCTGCGCTCTACGCCGCCCCCATCTCCGCCGCCCCTGTCCCTGCTCCTCCGCCTCCTCTGCCACGGCCGCCGCCTGCTCCTCCCTCTCCGGCGACCTCAGCCCGCCTAGAGTCCGCCTACCCCCATAGGCGAGGCGGAACCCCCTCGCCGAGCGACTAGTCGCGCCTAATCGCCGCCTAGTCGCCGCCTAGCCGAACCAGGATTTTGGTGAAAAATTACCATCGAACAGCTTCTCTAAATGGTTATGCAAATACAACTGTCTTCTATTCTGGATTTGTCGCTAGCCAAAATATAGAAGATGAGAATGACTCTAGACTGCGCATGAGATATAGAAAAACTGTTGGAGAGTGAAGATATAGAAAACGATTGTTTTGCAAATAACTCTCTAAATGATGATTTAGAAAATGAGATTAAGATAGGCTCTTGGAGATGCTCTAAGACCTTGGACCTTGGTTGGATATCATATATTGAATACATCTGTGTTTTTTTGTACCATTTGCTGGATTCATGGTTGAATTTTTAGGTATCATACATTTGTGTTAGTGGCTTTTGTTTTTCTGGTAACTAGGTAACTAGGTCTTATGTAGAACAGGTTAATTGTAAACACACACACTACTTATAAGAAATAAATTGCAGTTAAGAACCCATGTTGTAAGTTTGTCCTGATTGATATATCTATGAGAATGGATACCGTCACCTGGACAGAATCTACCGAGTTGTAAAACAATTTACTTCCTCCGATTGGAGATACAAGTCTGTCTAAGTCAAACCTTTTAACCTTTTACTATGAATATCTAAATTTTATATGGTAGTATAAGATAAATTTGCTATTGCTAGATTCATTATGAATTATGTAATCATAATATACAACTATTTTCTATTTCAGGAGAGTATGTTTTAAATTTTAATAGATACTGATAGTCAAAGTATCACATTGTAGACCTAATGAACTTGTATTTTTCATCGGATGAAGTATAACTTATAATCTGTTAGCTTGGCATTTAAACTTGCTTGTTTGTTCAAATATTCTGGCAAGTGCCAACTGGCAACATAAACCTGTTTTGTGATTCAACCGCCTTCCCTGCCCTGAACATGGAATTGGCCTTGTTTTGTTCTTTTGCTTTTTTTTGTCCTTGTTGGAATTTGCAGATAAACAAGGATAATGTTTAGGGCTTGGAACAGTTTTCTCTTGCTCTGTTTTTAGAATTAGAACTTGATACTAAAAGTTCATATAGTTTCAATTTATAGTAAATGATGAATGTGCTGTTAGTTTCTATAGTGTTGTTTGCTACACAGTTGTAATATATATATGGATCGTTTATTTTTCCCCATTATCAAAAAATTTCTTTCTCGTGATTTCAGTACACCACTTATTACTGATATATTTCTTGTTTCTGCTAGGTTCTACGAAGGCAACAGTTAGTTTGAGACAACTGCAAGAGTTATATGTAGTCGGTGGCCACAGTGCTGCTTAAGTTTCTTTTTGTTCTTCCAAACTTAGTGACAATGTTGTAGTAACTGGCTTGTGCTGCGACCAGTATTGCATTTTGCCTATCTGTATGTGGTGGGTATAGACTTGTCTGCATTGGGGAATTTGCAGAGATGTTATCAACTTGTCATTCAATCATGTTCGGAGCTAATTTGCCATCGCCCGTTCGATCTGTGAATGCTTGGCCTGTGTATGACTTGTTTGGGCTCGACTTTGTCATGTGTAAAGCTATTTTTAGGCACTGCTTGATGATAGCCACGAGATGAAGCAGGCGTGGAGTTCTGAGACCATCGCTGGTATCACAACGAAAAGGATGCAGGAAACAATTGTATCCTTGTGAAATGTGAAATGCCTCGAACACGGATGAGATTTTTTGTGTAACATGCAAACAATGACGAGTATAATGGTGTCCGAATGCCGACCGAATTACAGTTCAGCTCTCGGACACACACAGGCACAGACCAAAACAAGAAAAGAAAAGGAAGAGCTCACTCCTCATTTCAAGCAAAAACATTCAGGTCTTGATCGCTTTCTCTGAATTGGTTCAATGCTGGCCGGAATTATTCTGATCCTTGTACAAATTGCATATGCATTTTTAGCCGGCATTATTCTGATCCTTATACAAATTACATGTGTATTTTTAGCTGCATTAGTTCGGGGTCTTCAATCCGCGATAACCGAACATGCCCCGGGAAATAAAGGACGCCACAGCCGCGGGGAGCCCGTGCTCCTGCTCCTGCTGCGTGTTCTACTCACCGTCCGACCCTGCCCGGTGAGTCTCCTGCTCTGCTCGCTTCTTTTCTTTGTTTTCAATTCAACGGAGAGTGAATCGTTTCAGACTTTGAGCATGCAGCATGTGGCAGGTTTTTCCGGAGGTTGGAGCCGGCCAGCCGGCCACTGCGGTTAGTTTGCCAATTGCTATGTGCCCTGATGCCATCCTGGCACTCTCGTGTCCACAACACAAAACGATTCCGATTCCGTTGGCATTGGGATTTGGAAGGATCTTCCCAAGGATGTCGATGCGTCAACCAAAGAAAACCATTTTATTTATTTGCTCTGGCTGGGAATGGGACCTCATGCATCCTACAACTACAAGGACGGATGATTCCAGTGCTTTTACTCGATCGCCATTTGATTGGAACGTCACCGGAGAAGGGGCCAGATGCTTCCATTGAAGGAACAAATTAATGAGTGAATTGTACAAATTGGTGGACATTTTACAGTTTACAAAGGTGATCACCAAGTTGTTTGCAAAAGAAAAGGACAAAAGGTTGTGTTACATATACATTTGTTTAAAGAAGGTACGTTACGAGGCGTCGTAGGCAGGAGCGGCCGCCGCCGCCTCGGCTCTCTCCTCCCTCTCTCGGTGGTCCCCTTCCCTTCCCCTCCGGCATCTTGTTAGAGGGCGAAGGGAGTGGGGATCCATCGTTTTCCAATAAATTTTCTATCAGATTGAGTTTATAGGGTTAGGTTTTCTCCATGTCAAGTTTCTTGATACTGGAGATTTATCTTTTCCTCGTGGTTCTCTTCGGCATGGCGAGAGCACGGTGGAATCGTCTTTTTCATGGTGGATCCATTGAAGATGAGAGCGGCATCTACGACAGCATCAACTTCATCGGCATGTCCACATGAAGACTTTTATTTCCGGACGGTGACATCAAGGCGGAGATGATGTCGTTCTCATGGAATAATTTTCTCCGGTCTCTTCTCCATTTTTTGGTGGTTAGATCTGGCCACGATGAAGTACTAAGGAGAATTAGTTTCAGATCCGTCTTCTTCATTCTTCGGTGGCAGAAAGAAGGAGGAGGGAGACAAGAGAAAGAGAAGTTTCTCTCAACTCCGTCTACAGGAATGTTGGCCGTCGTTCGTTGGACATCTGTTCTCAGGTATGCTACTGTTGCTGTTCCCGAGTATTTACATGTGTGGTCATTTATACGAAGCGTAAAAAATATTCGGTTTTGAGATTTGAAGCTTTTCACGACATGGGTATAATTTAGATGGAGATCAATTTCTGGATATATCTAGTGTAATCTAGAGTGCTTGTAACATGTTGATGTACCCAACTATTATATAATATATAATTCTTCTTTCGTCGCAAGTTGTTCAATTTGGTGGGTGGAGGTAAGAAACTTCAGGAAGGTCCGGCATGTTCATGAGTGGAGCTTCTCCATTACGAGTCCATGGCCAGCCAAGGTTACTTGCTCAGGAAATGTTGCATTGCCATATCATCACTAAATCAAACGTGCCAAACTGCATATAGAGCAACTTCGTGGCCCTATTCCTCTTTGCAGTCTCTTTCACATCCCCCCTACTACATGGACTGTTGTAGCCGCCTTCTAAAGATGGGAACTGGGAAGACAAATGAGATCTCAATCACTGTCACATCAAAGATTTGCCGTACTTCGTACCTAACTATCAAATCCAGCTGGCCCAAATGGTTGGTTCTTCGCTGTTCAACTTGTCGCTGTTTCGTAGCGCGTTGGATTTTTTTTTTTTGGGAGCACATGGGAGATACAAATGAACGTCCAAAGATTGGAAAATTTGGAGGCCAATGATGTATCCATATCCAAATCAGATTGGTTCTCCTCGTGGCTGAAACCCTTGACCTTTCAGAATACAGTTGTATAAAAAGGGCTCCTTTGTTATCTTCTCCATGTTAGATGATCAGAAATACGGGTTCAGTTTCAGTGAGTCGGCATGGGCAACTGCAGCAGCTTTACTCTTCCAAAATGGTATCTCATCTGAACTTCGTAAGCGTTTCCTTTTTGTGTGATTCTTTTGGATTTCTTGATTGATATAGATACATAAACATCGCAGGGGAAGCAAGCTACTCAGTAATGGCATGGTTTCGATCGATGAAGATGGAACTCATGAAGGAATAAAGACAATTCCAATTCAGAAAGCTTGTGAATTCACCACCAACTCTGTGCTCTGCGTTTGCATCGTCACATGGAACATGAATAGCAAGGTACATATATTTGTGACTCCAACCATCTCTCCTTGATGACGAATAAACCGTTTACAATGATCTTTTTAATGCAGTTTACATTGACTTGATATGTGTTCTGTTGGTGAAGATGTCTGCTGAAGATGTAACGAAATTGGTGAGCTCCAACAGAAAGTTCGACCTGCTAGTTGTTGGGCTGCAAGAAGCACCAAAATCAGATGTTTCGCAAGTTCTGAAGGAGGCGTTGGCGGAGACACACGTGTAAGGAACTAGTAGATCTCTACTCTCGTCTCTTCCACTGATCATCTCAGAGCTTTTCGAAATATTCTCAGAATGTTTGATGCCTATGAAATTTCAGGCTATTGGGTCAGAAGAGGATGCAGTCTCTGCAGATGCTTCTTTTTGGTTCAAGGAGTTCGGAGAAGTACATCAGAGGTGGCTGTGAACCTTGTTTATCCTTCCTATATCTGTTTATTATCCCAAATTTTCTTGATTGCTTATAGTAATGCATCTCTCTTCGTCAGTCAAATTAATTTGTTTGTTTCTCCATTTTGGATAGAGATGAAGGTGGACAAACACGCGGTTGGAGGTTGCGGTGGTATCATTGGGAGAAAGAAAGGAGCAGTTGCCATGTACATCAACTTCAGTGGGATCCGGATGGTTTTTGTGTCCTGCCATCTTGCAGGTCAGTTTCCAACTCTTGGCTTATACTTTCGTTCAGTGTCACTTGTAACAAAGTGTATGTAATTGAAGTGCAGCACATGAACACAAGGTGGAGAAGAGGAACTCAGAATTCCAGCATATTTCACACTCGTTCTTCTCCAAGTATGGCACACCATACGCCCAATCCGCCGACATAACAGTGTGGCTCGGCGATCTCAATTATAGACTCGAAGGAATAAGCTCGATACCTGCAAGGAAGATGATTGAGGAGAACCGTCAGAGTGTAAGTGCTTGTTAGCAACAGTCACTATTTTTTTGTACTGCTGTATCAGTGTCTCATGTTTTGTAATCCTTTTGTTCTTTCATCAGAAGCTAAGAGGCAAAGACCAGTTTCTGCAAGAAGCTGAAAAGGGCGAAGTGTTCAACGGGTACTGCGAAGGGACGTTGTCGTTTAAGCCCACGTACAAATATGATGTCGGGAGTAGCATCTACGACACAAGCCATAAGGTTAGCTTGATTGAACTATCATCACTTGCAGATGAGCAGATCCCAGCTTGCAGATATAGTATATTAATATGAACCAATTAATGGAGGGTTCTGAAACCTGACGTTTTGTGCTTGTGATCTTCACTTGTGCAGATACGAGTGCCTTCTTGGACAGACAGGATACTGTTCAAGGTTGGCCATTCTTCAGGCTTGGATGCAGTCTTGAGCTCATATGAGTCCCTCGACTGTGTTCGGAGCTCCGACCACAAGCCTGTGAAAGCGCATCTTTGTCTCAGAGTACGTAGTGACGGTGATGCTGACTAATGTCAGCAGTTGACATGGCAGAGATACCATATAGTAGGAGTGTAGGGTAACTTTATTTGAAGATACATGGAGACAAATTGAAATTGTAGGGGTGTGAAATATGGTGTAAACAGTATTCACCCAGGCAGGAGGGGTTTTAAGTTTTGACTGGCGGTTACTTCAGTATTCTGCAAATTAACATGGCCAGTACATAGCAAAATTATATATCTAGAAAAGCTAAAACATTTTGTAAGTTGGAATGGATGGAGTATTTCAGGCACTCTTTTTTTAAAAGGACGAGCAGCGGATTTTATTAGACGATAAAAAGATGAAAGCAAAGTTTACAAATTCACACTGCCTTTACCTGTACCACTAGAACAAATACTACTGAACACAACTTGAAACACCAAAGACCAAGAAAAACACAAGAAAAAAAAAAGAAGAGGTCGTATTACTAAGCAATAGTGAGTCAGTGACTGACCTAACAATAAATTGAGCGCAACACGTTTACTGGCTCCAAATTAAAAGTCGGTGCACCTCCAGGTCTCTTTTGGCGTACCGGTGCGTCAACCGTCAACCTTTTTATTTTGCACGAAACACCTCGGGACCTATTCTATTGTTGCATTGTCACTGTGACCAAAATTGATACTGGATTAACAATCTTATCCTAGTACAAATAATTTGAACTCGGATGGGCTATAATTTATTGTACTTTTGAACACTATAATTAATTACAGGTACTCGTGTCCTCCCTTGTCTTGTAATCCATTCTCACTTCCGAAAAATATTTTCAACTTTAATAATCAAATATATCTAAAAGATTGTTAATATTTATAGTGCATAATAAGTATCATTAGATTAATGAACGAATACATTTTTCATAATAAGCTTATTTGCATATAAAAATATTGATTATATTTTTACAAATCTAATCAAAAGTTGGGCAATAATAAAACAAAAAAATATTTTTTTGAGATTGAGGGAGTATATTCAACTATTTTGGGTGAGTGTCAATGCATTAGATCCCGTGAATGCGTGTCGCAAGAAATATTTTATCCTTTTAAATGTCTTGTGTGCTTTATCTGTACTTCTGTTTCGATGTATGTTTTTACAAGGTTTCCTTGAGTCGTTTAGGATTTATAATAGCTTGGAGTTCATCCATCAAAGCACTAAGTATCGCTAGAAGACAATAGTTTTTCAGAATTCAGAGAAGTGCAGGCCATGATCTCTTGATAAATTCAAAATAAAAGCACCTCTAACGTCTAGAGAAGGGGTTCATGTAGTGCATTCTCAAGGGAAGGAGAAGCCGGCTCTGCATGTTTTTAAAAGAAAGAAAGTAGGATGGTGAGACGCGAGCAATGGAATGTAAGAGTAGGTCTAATTTTCCTTGAGCAATATAGATATAGGACGCATGGATGTAATTTTTCAAGTATCTAATACCGAAGAAAACAATTCAAAATGTCAACTAAGATAAAACATCATCGGAACAAAAGTAGCCATTGCCCATTGCACCTTATTAGAATATATGCATTGTAGTTATTATGTCCTGGTGTTCATAAAAGTGTCCATCACAGAAATATCTTGTTTGTTTGACTTATCAGTCTATCTTATCACAATACAATGCTTTATATCTCATAACAAAAAAAAAAAACATCAACCATCTTATTATCTAGCAGGTGGTCTTCTCATCTTCTTTTAGCATCCAACATCACCGTTGGGTCTTGATATCTTCTATATTGCTTAGACACAAAGTGCTAAGTGCATATTATGTGTACATTGAAATATTTAGTGAGTGCAATATTCACGAACATCGTCTAATTCGAGTTTCCTTCTCTAAGAGCAATGGCAATAAATCCCAAAAAAATATTTTTAGCTGGGACGAACTATAACTAAAATTTGAAAACAAAAACAAAAAAAACACATACACATATAATAGTACAAATCCTAGCAAATTTAAACACTTCCTAATAAATTTATAAAACCACAAACGGAAAGGGCTTTTGTGCAAAAACAGTCTGGCCACAACTGCCATTGACTCTGCTAGCGACCTCTCACCCCACCCCGTCTTCCCTCCTCTCTCCTGCTCCAGGGTACGAGCCCAACCGCCAGGGAATTTCCTGCGGGCGCAGGCAGGTCGCTCGACGGAATGCGTGCGCCAGACGTCGCCGCGCCTCCTCGCCAGCCTCAGCCCCACGTGGGCCTCCTCCTAGTCCTCCCCCTTCCCACTCCCACCGGCCCCGCGCGTAGCGGTGTCGACGTCGCCGCGACAGCGACGCGGGCGGGCGGTGGGCGAGGGCGAGTGACAGGGGATTGGAGCAGAGATGTCAACCTCAGCTCGTTGTTTCTTTTTTTCTTTTCTTTTCAATTCCTCCCTCTTGGACTCGCCCTCCGCTTCCCGTCCATGTCACGCTTTCGTCGCTTCTTTTCCTCCTCCATCATTTCTCCCCGTTTCGTCGAGCTTCTTTTCTGTCGCCTCCCCGTTTCGTCTATCTCCGGCCGGCCGGCCGGCCTTTCTGCTGCAGGGAAACCAAGACTATTTGCTGGATCTTTCAAAGAGGGAAACCAAGTTTCCGAGAGCGAGCAGCAGGGCGATCGTTGCTGAATCCGTAGGCTCTGAATTGGTCAGTCTCTTGCTCTTCTTCTTTTACTTGGATTACAGTGGTCTTCCTGGGTTGTTCCTGTGTTACTACTTTACTAGCTTCACCGGTACTCAAGTTAGTTTGGTAGCTGATGTCTTTTTGTGGTTGCTGAACCGTGGGCTCTGTACTTTGATTCTTTGTTGTGGGGACTGGGGCTTCCATAATGGTTTCTTTCTGTTCTGGTGCAGGAGCTGGAAGTGTGGTGATTTCCTGATTGGGGACATAAGGTGGTGTTTGTCCCTACTCCCCAGTCCCCAGTGAGCTCCACGCGGTCCCTGCTATTCTTCCAGTCAAAATTCTGTACTCTTTGGTGCTGGGATCAAGGAACTAGGCGTGTTCTCTAGAACTCTTGATTCCTGCTTCATGGAAATTCTATCTGTTTTTCTCTGAATTCAAGATCCTCCCTATCCTTTCAAAGCTCCCTGAGGTAAGGATAAGATAATGACGTGACCCGTCCTTTAATTTATTCTGTAGTCTGTTTCTCCTTTGAAGGCACACTTGCATTCTCTCTGCTGCTTCTTTTAGTATTGGCTACCGAAATTTGGATTCATCATACCATCACAGCTTGCTCTGATTCTCTCTACTGTTTGGTGGCCAGTGATCTCGACAGAGCTTGAAAAAATATTCTCACAGTTTTGGTTTGTGAGGTTCTCAAAGGAAAATTTCATGTGCAGTAAATCTAAGAGACATTTTAAGCCATTTTGTTGATTTTGGATACTTTTGATTTGAGGACTCCAGACCATAAATAACTGTATGAGCTCGTGGAGAAATAAATGGCATACATATCCATGTAGGTGATCAATTGCTCGTAGCTCACATAACAAGCCACTTGCGGATCTTACCCTTGTTCAAATGCAAGTATGCAACTACGAGTCTTTCTGATAGTTTGTCCTTGAAGTCTTCAGTTTTCTTTCCATTGGTGTATAGAGGTCGTTCTTTGGGGTTACTTGTGTGCATTTTGCATTCTGAATGCCATGCATACAGAATCATCAATACTTCATCATTGTGGTGGCACACAAGCCTATTTGTTTTTTTTATCTCATTTAAAGTAATGTAGAGTGCACTACCGAGAGTGCCCCATTTTCTACATAGTTGATAATATTCACTTTCGAAGCAAAGAGCACTCGTTGAATTGTTTAAGTACTGACAAAATTTTAGGAGTGATTAATGCTAGAAACATGATTGTATTTCCAGCAGTCTGCATCAATTCGTACTGTGGGAATCCGGAATCTTCATTAGAAGAGTAATATGGAGATAGAATTGCTATACATTTGAGGAATCATAATTTTGAAGGTGTATTGCTTAATTTATAACCTATGAATGTGTTTGACCATTGAAAATTCACGAGCCTTCACCTTCACCCTCACCTTCACCTTCACCTTCACCTTCACCTTCACCTTCACCTTCGCCTCTGAGGTCTGTGCATGCTATTGGAATGCAGCAACATGCATTCAAAAGTAGTAAGGAAGACAGAACTGCTATACATTAGTCGATGTAGTTTTTGGGGACCAAATGGAATTTCTAGCTTGTGAATGTGCTTGGAGATTCTTCTACCTTCATCTTTTGCTTAGCATGTGTTACTGGTGCCTCGCATCATACCTTCAGCAAAGCTCAATGCCTGTTTTGCTGGATGTGCTTATATTTCCAAGCAGTGATTTAGATTTCTTTTATATTGATTCCAGTTCCAAGGTCACAGGGGATCTAGGGGAGAGGCAAGCAAAGAGATGGTAGTGAAGGCGTGTCATGTGTGTTTGGAACAGGGTAGGGACTAATAGTGGAGAGCGATTTCTATTGGATGTAGCACTAACATTTAAGGGTCAACTGCTACATAAGAAATATTAGTGTGTGATATAGACAGACCCTGGTGCAAGCGGTAGAGCTTTACCGCCTGTGACCAAGAGGTCCAGGGTTCGAGCCCCAGCCTCTGCACATTTGTGCGGGAAAGGCTGCGTGCTATTTCCCTTCCCCAGACCCCGCAGTGCGGGAGCCTACGGCACTGGGTATGCCCTATATAGACAGACCCTCAATTGCCTTCTTGATCTCATATGCAGACATTTTCTCCAAATATGATTCTCAATGTATCTTGTTTTGCAATGCAGGAAGAAGGATATTGTCCCTCTCCAAACTATAAACATGGGTTGGTTGAGTAAAATATTTAAGGGTTCAGTAAATAGAGTTTCAAGAGGATACTACAACGGGAACTCCCATGAAGGCTATTCAACTCAGCACACTAAATCATATGTACTGCTCAGTTGCAGCTTATCCTCTTAATCTTTATCTTTACTGATGCAAATTAGTTAGTTTAAGTAAAACCTACTATAAAAAATGAAGAAGAAAATCATAGTGCATCGAAATGTGTCCCCCAATATTATATACTATCAGTTGCTCAGTGCACTTGCCGTATTTTTTTACTCTCTCAATTTGAAATGGGTCCTTCCCTATTTCTAATAAATAATGTTGATTAAAGTATATTGTTGGTATGCCTGCCTGGAAAAATATAAGTAGTGAACAGCTTATCGATCTGTGTTGGACTAATGAGGACCTACAGTATTTTTAAATGTATATATCAGGACTCACAACATGTTGCATGTTCCTCAGTTCTGAGAGGAAAGGAGTAGCACTAGATGTGTTTTTTGCATGCTTAATTATTCCCTGCTTATTTTTTACTCTATAACCAAATTTTACTGTAGGGTGCGCATGGCAATGAGGATGAAGACATGGATCATGCTATTGCATTATCCTTATCGGAGGAAGATCAAAGGAAGGGAAAGACCATTGGTTTGTAGTGCTCTGCCCCATCTTTGCATGTTTTGGCTATTTCTATTTAGGGACAAATAAAGTGTGTATCTAATTTCTAAACTTGTGTGGTTTAGTTGTGTCTTTTTAATTTGAGACTGATCTTTCAGATTTGCTAAAATGTTATAAGTTAGAGGGAACAGTTCTGAAACCTGCCGTAACTTAGCAACCAGTGATGCCAAAGCACTTTGCTCTAATAATGGTAATGTTTGATGATATCTTCTGTGAAGCAATACTAATTCAAAACTAGTAAAACACTTTAAAAGACATCATAACTCCATTTAAATTTAAAAGGCTAGCTCTTCATTAATTTCACATGCTGGCTGCAAAGTCAAATTATCAACCTGAGCATTTGAGAAAAAAAATTAGCTACCAGAAATAGCATGTCATCTCTAATTGCCAATTAAATAGGGCATTCCTGCCTTGGCCACATATACAAGTTCAGGTACTACATATGGAATCCTCATGTTCAGGACTCAAAACAACACAGCTCATTTTTTGGACAGTTTTTTATATAGGTATTAAGTTTCTTCTCTAGTAATTACCAGAAATGCCCCAGACAGCTGGTTTTAGATTAAAATGTTAGCTTATGCATATAAGGTGTTTGAGGAAAAGCATATTCATATAAGCATGTTTAGTCAGAACTTTGCATTCTAATGCTGTCTTTTTTTTATTTTAAATATGGACCAGATACTGGGCATCATTTTGATGAAGATGAACAGATTGCACAGGCTCTGCAAGAAAGTATGAATATGGACCTCCTCTTCGAATATTCATTCATAGAATTCTTCATTAATTTCACATTATGACTGCAAAGTCAAATAAGCAACACAAAATTCCATTTCATCTCTTATTGCCAACTAAATAATGCTTATGCATGCCTTGATCACATTTGTAAGTTCAGGGACTAAATATGGAGTTCTCAAGTTCAGAGGCCAAAAATAACACAACTTTATTAAACAGGGTGTTCCTGTGATATTAAATTTGACTCTTTAGTACCTACCAAAGAATTGCAAATAGCAGTTCTTTTTTAACAAATGAGTACTGTTGGTCAGAACCATGAATTTTAATGCTTTGTCTTATAATAATGAACCAGATACTGGTCATAACCTAGATGAAGATGAACAGCTTGCACGGGCTCTGCAAGAAAGTATGAATGATGGACCTCCTCGTCAGGACATTCCAATCGAAGATGTTCACTCAGAAAGTGCTCCAGCAAGTAACTTGCCCTCAAATATTTTCTCCACAAGTAGCTTGAGGTATTTCTTGTAATGGTACATTATTATGCTTCGCTAGTTGCTTCTGCCACCTTGCATATCCTACAATCTAATTAACACAAATTTCTTTGTTATTCACCTTGCCTGGGGGTGAATGGCATTTTGGAAGATACTTCTGATAATCAGGAGAAAGTCTACCCTGAAACATTAGGCATCAGATGTGTTAGACTTGGATCCCTCGCATTAGCTTGTTGGTTTCTCACATATGACGAGGGAAATAAAAACTCTGATTTTGGATTCTATGGTAGGGCTGCGGTTTGAGTTTGTAGAAGCATCATTTGTTCTGGAAACATGATACGACTGCAAACTCGTATATCCCCAAGGTTACCCGGGTGAGATATATACTATATAATGAGCCAGTATTCAAAGAAGGCTAGACACAGAAGGATAATATAGCTCAGAATTTTCTACATCTAATACATGGATCAATTTGTCTGGTTATCTGAGCCTTGTTCTAGTGTGATGGAGAATCTTATTATCTGATTTTCTCCCATTTTCTCTGATTTAGCTTTTTCTGGTCTGTAATTTTTGTGTATCTGGTTGCACCACTGCCTTCTGTAGGGTTTGTGCTGGATGCAAAAGTCCAATTGGTCGTGGTCGGTTTCTCAGTTGTATGGACTCTGTTTGGCACCCTGAGTGCTTCAGGTGTTATGCTTGCGATAGACCAATATCAGAGTATGAGGTATACAATACAACATTCCTGACCTAACATTCTTCAACTTCATAAGATAATTAACACCGGCCTTTCATTTTGTAAGTTTTCTGTTCATGAAAATCATGCGTACCACAGGCCCTGCTACAAGGAGTGTTTTCATCCTAAATGTGATGTTTGCAGTAGCTTTGTAAGCACTCTTCACTTTGATTTGATAAACGAGTTTGAAAATCTAGTAGTAAATAATCCTGATTATCCATTGGGTTATTCTTATTGCTGATGAAATTTTGGTAATCAGATTCCCACAAATAAAAATGGCCTCATTGAATACCGGGCCCATCCTTTCTGGATGCAGAAGTATTGCCCTTCCCATGAAAACGATGGTACACCTAGGTGCTGCAGTTGTGAACGAATGGAGGTTAGTGTTATGCTTATGTACAATACAGTTTATATATATATATATTGATGGATTTATAAAAAAGAAAATGCTGATACCAAATGTTATTTCAAATACTCCAACAGCTGCATTTGCCTCTTTTCAGAAATTTACCTGTGAATTTGATGAATTGTATTATCTTGTGCCACCTATAGCGCACATCTTTCTGACTTTGGCTATTCTAATGACATTTCCTTCTTTTATTGTTTTGTTGTCAACCCAGCCAAAGGACAGTCAATACATAACATTAGATGATGGGCGCAGACTCTGCTTGGAGTGTCTGCATACTGCTATTATGGAGACCAATGAATGCCAGCCACTATACATTGATATTCAAGAATTTTATGAGGGTATGAACATGAAAGTAGAACAGCAAGTTCCCTTGCTTTTGGTTGAGCGGCAAGCTTTAAATGAAGCCATGGAAGCAGAGAAATCTGTAAGTGACATTCTATCCTTTATTGTGCGGTATATCTAACATATATCTAATGTACTCTCGTCAATTAGGTGCACCACCTTCCTGAAACCAGAGGCCTCTGCCTATCTGAGGAGCAGATTGTCAGAACTGTATGTGATCTTAAAACATTTCCTTGTTTTGCTTAATTGGTCTCCTGATTTTTTTCGAGCTTCAAGGCCACTTATCATTAAACATAAATAACATAATAATGTTGTCCAGATATTAAAAAGACCAATAATTGGACCAGGCAACAAAATCATAGATATGATCACAGGACCATACAAACTCATTCGACGGTGTGAAGTGACTGCAATTCTTATACTGTACGCGCTGCCAAGGTAATTTTTTTTTCTCATTGTTTAACAAACTAATTACAACTGATGTAGTTTCCCTTTGATGAACGCTGGTTCTACTACTAATCCATCGAATGCATACATGTTTTAATTTTCATTTATTTAATTGCATGCAGGCTGCTAACTGGCTCGATTCTGGCTCATGAGATGATGCATGCTTACCTCCGACTTAAAGGTATTCTGGTTGTGCTTGTTTATCTACGTTTGTGGCATACTGGCATCCTCTTCATTCTTCGATATCATTCTATGTTTGCAGAACAGCAGTATTTACTATCTTAACACCTTTTTTTGGGGTAGGATACCGAACCCTGAGTCCAGAGGTTGAAGAAGGCATCTGTCAGGTTCTAGCTCATCTTTGGCTTGAGTCAGAAATCACATCAGGTTCTGGTAGCATGGCAACCATCTCAGATGCATCGTCATCATCATCTTCAACATCTTCCTCATCGAAAAAGGGTGCAAAGACGGAATTCGAAAAAAGACTTGGCGAGTTCTTCAAGTACCAAATTGAAACAGATTCTTCTGTGGCTTATGGAGATGGGTTTCGAGCAGGCATGCGAGCCGTTGAGCGGTACGGCTTGAGAAGCACCCTTGATCATATCAAGATGACGGGGTCTTTTCCATACTGAAGCTGGGTCTTCACCTCACTTTGAATATGGGTATAGATTTTTTTGAGAACTTTTGGTTCAGGTTACACATACGAAAAGCCGAAAAGGGTATATATTGTCTACAGTAAACGAACTGTCGAGAAGAGGAATAAGGATTTAGCTCTACTGCTGTTTTCCCTTTACAATTATATAATTTCACAGTACACACATGAAGGTATGTGGTCTTTAGCTTGACCAACCATATGTAGAATGCAGTCACTTAATACAAAAGAAATTCGAATATATATGCTTTTGCTTTGCTGTGCTTGAAATGCAGTAGTTTGGATGCTATGCTCTTTTCTGTTTCCTGCCCGCCTTTCTATCGTAGTAGATTCCAAGCCAATTCTCGAATACCACATGTTCGTTTACTACTTTTATAAAAAGGACCATTGAGCTTAGGATTTGTTTTTTTGTAGGGGGGTGGAGGAGGTGGGCGTTTTGAAACAGTTTTTTTTAGCAGAATGTTTTTTTAATCTGGATGCAATTTCGTTACTCGGCTAACAAATCGTTAGCAACACGGGTGGGGATTAAAAAGGCTGTAAGGCCTTGTTGGCCCAGTAAAATCTTGGGTCATTCACACGGGTGGTCTCCACCGATGGAAAACCCAAGGGTTTCCTGCTGCCGGTTGGGCTACATGTCATCTGTCGCTGCAGTCCCTAAAAGGCCCACTAGGTGGCCCACTGTAGCCGAGCATCTACCAAAACGCAGGAACGCCTTGCTGGTTGGGATGCCAATGAGCAGCTAGATCCTTTGCTGGATACTATACAACCTCGTCGAGCTAGAAACTTGAACCAGCAGCGTGTTTGGATGTCTTGCTAGCTGATCTTGGTTTCTGTGCGGGTAAAATTTTCTCACTGCCTTAGGTGAGCCAAATTGAGCATTAAACATGTTATAGGTTCTAAGCTAAATTTCTCTAACTTTGGTCAAGATTTGTTTTTTTTTTTAAAAGGTATGAAATGAAGATTTATAATACCAAATAAATGTACAATCAACTATCAGGATATTTCATTGTGAATTTAATGAAATCAATTTGATGCTTGATCGTATACTTTTCTGTAAAATTAATCTAACTTAAAATAAAACCAAACCTCTATCTCTTTTGATTGAAACCGATCGAGTTATCTATAAAACAGGTCGCCGCATCACGCCTAAACCGCCTTGCATGTGGTGGTCCATGGACGACGTTTCCCAATCATGCTGGTTGCTTTCAGGCTAACACGAAAATCGACGCCTTCATGTTAGGATTGTGTCTCAGTCGATGGGTAGGTAACAACTCAAAGACTCACAACAAGTGTCATGAACTAGACCACGACTTTTTTTTATATAGACCACAATTGAGCTGGTAGCATGCGCACTACACGAGATCGACAATGTTGTTGACTATACTACTCTTTTAGATTATCAATTAATCAATATCTACCAAACGCAACTAGTAGTAGTTTTAGCTAGTTCTAGCTAGTGCAGTGTTTAGAATTCTTTTTGGTGGTGTTCATGGTTTTAATTTGTTTGGTTTAGATTTAGCAAAGTCAAACTCTTGTTTTTTTTATTGAATTCTTTTTCCGGCAGGAATACCACCGGCAACATGTTATATATGTCCATACCAACTATATCCGGATGAGATGATCTTTGGCTTATCATCAACGAAAAAGAAAGGTTCTATGAAACATACATTCCATTATTATATTGTTTATACTTAAAAATGTGAACTGGTTTATTAATTTGTTGAATTATAACTCCTCCAAAGGGTTCTAATAATAAAGAAATAACATCTTTTTTTTGTACCTAGACAGATAAAGTCTAAAGCTATATGTCATTGTAAATGAATAAACAAAGGTGTTGTTTGGTTCCTCCAACAGTAACGCAAATGGAAATGGATTTAGTTCAAATGGAAATGGATTCAGTTCAAATCCACAGCTTTAATTATTAGTTTTAATTCCGATCCATTCTTTTTACATTATCGATGCTACAAACAAACAGCACAAAAAAAGTCTAAACCTATGAAACACTTAGCTCATGCATTTTCAAGGAATGACAATCAGCTACCTACTCACTTGAAAACTTGGTCGCCATAACATAGAAGGGGAAAATGTCCACCAAACAACTCAAGCCAAATCCAAAGTCAATAATAGCTGGACCACCAGTGGATGTGACCGTGTGAGAAATTAGAGGACATGAACAAAGCCGGAAACTAAGGTAGGTTACACATCAAGTTAATTGCTTCCGGCCATACACTATTATCATTTAGGTGTGGATATATAATGGTTTATGGAAATGGCAAATTAATGAATTTCAGCATCTAGGTTGGAGTGCTTGGTAGCTGAAGTCGTCGTTTTTTTTTTCATTATCTTAAAAAAGGGTTAGGATTGTAGGATTAGTCCTCTGCATGTATACGAGTACATGCATTTGTATTATATGCAAGTTGTGTTTGACAAGGAAAAAATCTATTCAAGCAAATAGAAAATGGATTGACCTCGAGTGCATTTGGCATGAAACAGAGCTGTTCGTGGGCAGGTGGATATATGTCTAGCCTGGCTGGCTGTTTCTCCCCTGTGTAGCAGCACAGAAATCTAAACATTTATATTGTTTCTGTAAAGCTAGATGTATGCACTACATACAATGCAGTGGCGGAGATAGAAATTATTTTCAGGTGTGGCAAGTTCGTAAAGCCAATTGATCAACTATTAAACTATACATACACACCTATACATACACACCTCAGAACTATACTCTGTGATAAGCAAATATAATAGAAATCCAAAAGTAAAGCGTTGGTATTTAAAATACTTTACCTCACTAAATGAAGATTCTTTATACATATCTATAATAAAGTTTTATTTGGATACAGATGTTGGCAAAATATATACATGCCAGTTAAATAAAATAGCACTCAAAGACAGACTTTTTAGAATTCTGACTTATGAAATATAAATTACCTTGCATCACATATCTACTCTTCTTTTTTGGTGCCATGTTGCACTTGCAGATCAGCAGATGCAACTTGCAATTGCAATTTGCAAGCGATCTGGACTGGCTCGCGGATCTGCTCGGCGCTCGTGCAATGCGTCTCGTTGTATGGTTGACGGCGATGGCCAGGATGCCGAAGCCGTATGTGGCCGGTGGCCTCCGCCGTCTGCTGTCCACGACGTGCTGGCGTCTACGCCCTAGTAGATTGCCGACCTCTACAGTTCTACGAAACTGACGTCAAACTGACGTCGATCTCTAATCTCCTTCCATTCTAGGCTTCAGGCCTTCTAGCATGGGGAACTGGGCTTATGGCCCATCAAATATAGTGAACAGGCCAGGCTAACAAGACATAAGAGTTACAGTATGTACCCATCACATATTCACGTTATCACGTATACATATATATATTCGATTTTTTTTCCTGTGATTTAGGTGTGGCCGCTGCCAGACCAGGCTATATTGGTGCCTCCGCCACTGATACAATGTGTATATATACAATGTAGTTGGTACTGTTTAATGAAATATACGTGAAGTCGCGTATGCGTATAGAAGAAATATATACAATGTAGTTGGTAGCAAGGCAAAAAATAATATGTATGCATGCGTGTCTAAATCTCTAGGCGGGGGTTGGCTGGATGGATATCCGCATATACAATACTTGTGAATTGGGATTCCAAGGTTTGGAAGAGCTAACTAGCAGATATTACGTCGTTTTCCAAAGAAACGTGAAGAATCGGCTGGGTCGATTTGAGACGCCGGAACCGGGTAGATGCTCTGTTGGTTGCTCGAGAAAATGACTTCATTTTTTTTCTCCCTTTGGTCATTGAAAGGGAAATCCGTCCTTCAATTTGTAAATGCCAGGAAATGGACTCTCGACGACCTCTTGAATCGGCCAGAGAGCAATTAATGCTTGGCCGAGGAAACCAGTGTCAAAAACATTTTTGATTGCTTAATCCACACGTTACGTACTGCTTTGATCCCTGATTAGTTAGGTACTATTCCATTCTAAATTATAAATTACTTTAATTTTTTTTAATTTATCCATTTTATTATATATGTAGACACATTACAATATCTAGATATATATTAAAATAGATGTACTAAACAAAAGTTAAAGCGATCTATAATTTAGAACGGATGGAGGTGTGTAGCTCTATGAAACCAGAATTGCAATAAGTACAGTGTACGATCTTTCTAACCAAAAACGTCGGGGGCAAAAGTCGCCAAGATTGAAAAAAAGGGGGAGAAATAATTTAAAAGAGGTTCCGGCACTATATATAATATATCAACCTGTACATATTAATTAATCCTAAGCGATCTACGCTGCAATTTTTCAGATAGGAGGAGTCGTAGCATTTGATGATGGATCCGCGTCTTGGGCCGCCGGCGCCACCTGCGTCGCCGACGACGGCAGGGCGTCGCTCCTCCCTCCCCACTCCCTCACCCTCTCTTCGGCCCGCATAGCCTGTTTCTCCCACTTGGTCCTGTATGAGATGAACACGAGGATAGCCGTCTGAAGAAGAGTTCCCAGCGTCATGCCCAACCAAATCCCCTGCAACAGCATCAGCAGATTTCATTTCATCAGAATTTTACACACATACATACATTAATCAGATCGAATGAACTTTTGAATAATTGGATTTCGTTTATACAGTACTCCGATCCGTACGTACCATTGCGTCCATGCCTAGCTTGAAGCCGAAGAGCGCCGCGAGCGGGATGCCGACCAAGTAGTAGCTGCCGATGTTGACGAAGGCGACGAGCGCCTGCCAGCCCGCTCCGATGGCGACGCCCGAGAGCACGGGCTGGATGCTGTTGAGGAAGATGGAGCCCGCGAGGAGGTAGCCCAGCCTGGAGGCCTCCCGCAGCACGTCGTCGTCCTCGCTGAAGAAGCGCGGCAGCCCCGTCCTCCAGGCCAGGAACACGACCAAGAAGACGGCGCCGATGGTGCCCGACGTCAGCACCGCCACGCTCACCGAGAACTTGGCCGCCTTCGGCCGGTTGCCGCCCAGCTCGTTGGACACCCTCACGCTCACTGCTGCGTTGAAGCCCAGTGCAACCATCAGCGTCCACAGCTGGTAATTGATGCTGTCAAATTCACCAATCCATCCATCATTGGTTAGATTAGATAGTACGGTGATGCATAGGTTGCTTATTGATTCTTAATTAATTAATTAATTAGTTACCAAATGGACATGACGTCAATCTGAAGCTGTGCGTTCTTGAGGAAACCCACAAGGATGAGCACCGCGGTGTAGTACCACAGCTCCAAGCTGCAATGCATGCAACAACAGAGTATTTTTTTTATAATCGAGTTTAAATAAACTAATTCATTAATTAATACCGATAATTAATGGAACCGTACCAGAGCATGACGGCGGACGCGAGCGACAGCTTGACGAAGGCGGCGAGGTTGGAGAAGGCGAGCCTAGAGAAGCCACGCCACGCCTCGGGGAATCGTCCGGAGACGAGGTAAGCGACCTGGGCGGCGATGATGAGCCACCAGGTGACGTTCCCGACGATGGCGGCTCCAAGGAGTCCGTGCCCAAGCCGCGCGACGAAGACGTAGTTGAGCGCGACGTGGACGGCGAGCCCGGCGCCGGAGATGGCCGTGACCACCCACACCCGGCTCTGCGACTGGAAGAACTTCTGCAGCGGGAAGTTGGCGGCGTACGCGAACAGCTGCGGGACCACCCAGCGCGCGTAGGTGCCCGACACGGCCGCCACGTCGCCCGGCTGCCGGAGCGCGCGCAGGATGGGGCCCGTGAAGAGGTATGTTGGGGTCAGTGCCACCGCCGTCGCGCCGCAGATGATCCACGACCGCTGAATGTACACGCCCAGCATGTCTAGCTGACCCGCGCCCACCGCCTGCCCGCACAGCGTCTCCAGCGCGCTGCCCATGCCCAGCTGATCCATCGATGATTATTGATGCCATTCGCCACCCCGGCCGCCATGGATCACACACACATGTTAGGGTCTGTTTGGTTGAAGCCCAAACTTACCATGCTGAAATTTTGTTAAACTGCGGCTGCCAGAGAAAGTGAGGCGAGAAAAAATGAAGCCAAACTTGTGGCAAGTTTTGGCAAGGAAATGATTCTATGACGCGTGGGCCATGGTGCTAAGAAAGTTTGGCATGCCAGAATTACGACATAGAACCAAACACGTGTCAAAGAAACTGTGGTACACCTAACTTGTGGCATGACAAGTTTGGTATATGGCTTTGGCCTTTGAGCGGGTGCGGGAAAGTTCAAAATAACGTCGACCGCATATTCAAATATTTGTGCAAACATACTTAAATTTAAATTATTTTTGAAGACCTTTTATTAATAATGCAAGCCATAGCAAAAAAAAATGATATTTTTTACAGTTTTTTTAATAAAACTATTAGTCAATAAAAAAACAAACGAATTATAAATTAAAACAAAGTTAGTAGAATGTTTGTTTATTTTCCTTTGCCTTCCGTCACTAAGTTTTTCTATATCCTTCTGGACACTCAAATATTCCTAGCTGACTTGACTATGAGCCATACGTGTTTCATGACGGAACATATAATTAATAGACAAACTAGCTCTAGCTCAAAATAGTCCTCGTACGTATAATAGGTCTGGAACGTGATACCGAAACTAATAGGCAAAATTCTCTTTTTATGATGATCAAGAGCGTGTCCATGTCAGTCTAAAACATCGCTATAGAAGTATTTGGTAAGGAGATAGGGTAAAACATAGTAGTATATCGATCGGTGCTCACGTGCACGGGCCATGACTGTACTCTAGCTAACCGACAGAGTGCAAAATGCCACGAGATGACCTATTTTTTTTTCAAGAAGTCACAAAAAAACCTTTTTTTTCAAGTTTGACTGATTATTATATATAAAAAGATATAAATTATTTATAATAGAAAACAAATATTAGATTAATTATAAAATATTTTTCATAATAAATTAATTTAGAGCTATTTATGTTAATACTGTTTATTTGAAATCTGTTCAAACGTGAAGCATTTTAACTCATACGTATATATATTTTGTTTTTGTTTTAAGAGTGAAATGTGTTGTGGGTTCTTAAACTTTTGCCCACTTCTCACCTAGGTCCATGAACTTTTTTTCGCTCGTCTGCGTCCATAAACTTTTACCCACTTCTCATCTAGGTCCATGAACTTTTCCCCACTTCTTCGCTAGGTCCACAGGTAGCAATACATGCCACATAGGACTTTGTTGCCTGCTTGGCCGCTAATGTGGTGTCACATGGTCTTTTTTTTTTAATTTTAAAAACTAGTTGAAACTTTAAAAAATTGTATAAAATCAGAAACAAATGTAAAAGAAAATTCTAGTTTTGTTAGATTTCGCGTGAATAGATCTATGCAATAGATATATAATATAATATAATTTGTTTTATTTTTTTGTTGTTGTAGCTATAAATCTATGTAGACCTATGTATTTCTGTATTGAATTCAAAACTGCAACTTCTATGCTACAATTGTGGTGAAATTTTTATGGTAAGCTAATTATTGTATGCTTGAGCAATGTAAAAAATTCAGCTTCAGTGGAGAATGTATGACTAAGTTATTGATTTACCTAGGTTTATGCTTGTTTAATATTTAATAAATAGTTAGTCTACTAAACATTTAATTTAAAGCTAAGATTTTTATGGGTGATAATAAAACATAGTTACTATAAAAATATTACATGCCTACATAGATCAATTCATGTGGAGTCTAACAAAAGTAGACTTATTTTTACGTTTTAATGATTTTATGTAATTTTTTAAAGTTTCAACTAGTTTTTGAAATTCAAAAAAGTGCATGTGATGCCACATCAACAGTCACATGGACAGCAGAGTCTTATATGGCTAGCTGTGGACCTAGCGGAGAAGTGGGGAAAAGTTCATGGACCTAGATGAGAGTAAAAAAAGTTCATGGACCTAGATGAGAAGTGGGTAAAAGTTCATGGACCCAGATGAGCGAAAAAAAAGTTCATGAACCTAGGTGAGAAGTGAACAAAAGTTTAAGGACCCAGAGCGCATTTCACTCTTGTTTTAACTAGACAGATGTAGTAATGGTTTGTTTTGTTTGCTGGAACAAAGAATGGACGCATGGTGGTTGCCTCTCCATACTTTTGTGACTTATTGAAAAAGAAAGATATAAATATTTATAAGATTAATTACAAAATATTTTTTTCATAATAAATTAATTTAGAGCTATTTATGTTAATAAATCTGGTTAAACATAAAGCAACTTTAGCTGATATGTATATGATAGTTATATACTTACTTTTTTAGGACAGATGTAGTACTGGTTTGTTTTGTTTGTTGATCCGTTTGCACTGCCAAGGAACAAAGAATGAACGCATCGTGGCTGCCTCTCCATACTTTTTACAATATGAGATCGTCGTGTGGTGCATCAGCGCGTGGAGAGATGGTCAAAGAAATGAGAAAAATGCTCCTTCATTATTGCATCGTTGCGGCAAGAAAGCCAGCCAGACACCACACCACTTTAATTTGTCATCAGACAGAGGTACGGTGTCGCCTAGTTACTTCTCATCAGTTTCAGCTACTTTCTCCAATAGTCCAATCCTCCGGTCCGGCGCGGCATGCATGCACCTAACGATCGAAAACGACCACCGGCCGGCGAGAAACCGGAAAAAAGCGTGGCGTTTCTCGATACGTGTCGTCGCCATCGATGGGGATCCATCGGATCACAAAACGCACACCAGCTAGCTACCAGATGAGATGACGTACGCCCGTAGCTATACACCTTTGTTTGTGGTGGAGTCGTTTAATTAATTAATTTGTACGTACACGCAAAATTAATTGAAGTCGTTTCTTTATTTGACCACCAGTACGTACTTAGTGCACCGGCCGGCCACCAGGCCCCCGTGACTGACTAGCTGATTGATGATCATATCCATCTAAGATCTAACGCATACTTACGTACACGACCCACCTATATAGTAGTGCGCACGATCGATCCAATAAAGGATACTATACATGATCGATCGATCCGGCCAGGACGTTGCACTACTGAATGCCACAGAAAATGACATACTATATATACTAGGTACACGTACTCCATTCATCATGTTTATTAGTTATTATATATTTTTAGTCCAACCATTTCAAATATCTTCTAAATTATGATAGATACTCCCTCTGTTCCATTTTATTAGTCGTTGTAGCTTCCAAAGAGGCACGGAATATATCTATCTATCTACGAAACGATATTCTGTGAACCAGGACCATAGTATGTCTGAATACATGGAAAAAATTCTAAAACTAGACTCTTTAATGCAATGCTAGAAACGACATACAAACTAGGACAGAGGGAGTAGATGGATAGATAGATATATAGATATGATACAAAATATCAACCACTTAAGTGTCGTTATTAAATCCCATCACGAGATATGTATCCAACAACTAGGTAATTTACAACATAGGTATTAATTAATTTAATGATATCTATTTTAGTGTCATAAATATTCATATTTTTTAATATAACTTTGATCGAGTTTTGAATTGTTTGACTCTTCACGGAATAAGAATTTTTTTTGGACGGAAAAAGTGAGTTTGAAGGGAGACAAATGTACGTGAGCAGCTGTTGCTTCAACAGCTTATATAAATTTTACCAACTCCCAGAAAGCGTGGAGACAGCTACTAGTAGAAAATTTGGCCGCAACGCAACGCAATCATATCATCTGCATGCGTTGCTTCCTTTTTCAGATTGGCCTTTAATTTGTTGGCTACATTGCTTTTACTACACATATAGTACGTGCCATCACCACCGGCTTGATATTACATGCCAATAAGATATATTTGGTACAGCTTTGCTTCAAGCTGTTTTTTTTAATATATAAAATAGTTTTATGAGCATCTCTCTAGGTGAAGCTGAGTTATTTTGAAAAAAGTATTTGGTAAAACAGTTTCACCAACAACTTTATGTATGGATATGAGAGAGAATAAGCTACTATTTTCAGTTTCATCTTACTTTATATCTTTGTGAGACCTTTGTTTGGATGCGCATGTATCATCCTCAAACCACATGGGTTGGAGTGGATTGAAGTGAAAATTAGTTTAAATACACTTCGGTTTGAGAGAGATGCATGTTTATTCAAACAAGGCCTAAGAGGGGAAGAAAAATAGCTTCATAGATGAAGTTGTTTTGAAAAGAGGTGTTTAGCAAAAAGCTAGTGGTATACTAGGTTTTTACTACACTACTACTTGCTGGCGTGTTCCATCCATCTGCCACGTGCACACGTACATGCTTGTCACAAACACTCACAGCCACGTCACCATGCACGTATATAATTATGGTTTTCTCATTAGTTAGCTTTATTATATTCTGAGAGAATATAATAATATATGTATGCATGCGTGGTACCTAGCTAGCAGTTAGTTAGTTATACGACTGATCGATCACTTAGTTATAATTTATTTTTCGTACGCTCTATAATAATATATATATTTGATGAATATATCGACATTATATTACCTTTTGACCAAAACAAAATGATGAGAGGATCGGATCGGATCAAATTCACCAACACCAGCACATACTGTGTGTGGCTCAATCGTGAATGGTTTCGTAGTTCATCATATATATATATGGTATACGTAATACACTTGGCCTGTATCTATCTGATCCATCGAAGAAGATAGATGCATCGGCCCCGGCAGTGTGCTAGCTAGCTACCTACTACGTACCCGTTTCAATTCAAAACGTGGGATCCATACACGCGTGCACGGACAAATTCATTCAAAGTGGCATTATTGTGCAAGCATAGTGTGTGTGTGTATATATATATATATATATATATATATATATATATATATATATATATATATATATATATATATATATAATTGTAAGCACCAACTAAACTAAATTTGATTAACGCATATCAGTGGCGGAGCCAGGTATGCGGCATACCCTGTCTGTATGGCAAGAAATCAATATAATATACGTATTATACATGTATTTCAAATAAAAAAAAAAAAAAAAACCCCACCACTCACTCTATCCGTCACGAAAGCGAGAAGCCATAAGGCCCAGTACGCGGCCCACGCGGCAAGGCTGTGTCATCAATACGTACAAACTATTCTTTTTGGTTTTCCCTATTATAATCTTATATAATCTCTATAGTCTATGCTCACGACAACAACTAAGTATTGAAAAGATATTTTCTATAATGATTTTAGTGAAAATAAAATTACAAAATAAGATGAGAGATAGTCTTTCATATGATTGTCTAGTCAATTTCATTGAGGGGATTTTGGAAAGAAAGAAAAGAGAAAAAAGGGACATTATTAGGGGTCATTTGGAACTGTTGTGCTCCATATTTTTCAACTCTGCTCCATGTTTTTATTCAAACAGCTTTAGCTCCACGCACGTCATTCGAGAAAAAATATAGAGTTGTGAGAACATCTAAAGAGCTACTCCACAAGCTCCACGTTTTTGTGGAGCTGCTTTATGATGGAGTTTGTGGAGCAGTCCTAAACAACCCCTTAATATTCGGTTTTTACGATAAGAGACTATTTTTATCAATTGTGGAGCCAAAGCTAAAAAAAACTGCTTCAGTAAAACGGGCTCAAAATATTTGGAGTAGGTCTACAGGTGGTTCAACATATTTTTCCAAAAAAAAGTAACAACGCTGCGTCCTGTGGTTTTACTCAGGATTATAGCCTTTGTGATGTTAATAAATCATTTTTTATAGTTTATTATTTTATTTTGAAATATATATATAGGTTTAGAACTATATATACCGAATCATGTTGTTAATTTTATAACTATTAATGAATTACTAAAATATATTTACCGAATTGGATATGAAAATTTTTGGATGGGCATACCCTGACCTAAAATCCTAGATTCACCACTAACGCATATACTACTCCCTCCATCCCAGAAAAAATAAATTTCTAAATTTGTTCTAAGTCAAATTTTTTTAAACTTTGACCAAATTTCTAGAAAAAAATTATTAAAAATTTTGGTATCAAATTAGTATCATTAGATTTATCATAAAACATATTTTCATAGTGCTTATTTTAAGTCATACATGTTGTTATATTTTGCTATATAAAGTTAGTCAAAGTTAAAAAGATAAACACTACGTATTTCTTTAATAAATGTACTCTAAATTATAAGACGTTTTAGTTTTTTATATGTTACTTTGCTATGGTATTAAATACATAGTAGAATATATATATCTAGAAAAGCTAAAATACCGTATAATTTAGGAGAAGTTTTAGTTTTTTATATGTTACTTTTGTTATGCATTAAATACATAGTAGAATAAATATATCTAGAAAACTAAAATATTTTATAATTTAAGATGGAGGGAGCGGGTACGTACTCCATATAATATATATACGGAGTATATATAACTATGTTCCTTGCCCTAGCGCGACGGCCGGTTAACTTGTCCGTTGCGTGCTCCTTTCCTGGATGGCTATGCATCGATCGTCTAACCCTCCATGTGAAGGAACAAATCTATTACAGACGACGGGGACGTGCAAACCACCCACCGTTTTTTTTTTATTTATCCAAGCAAACCTCTGTCGATATATCTTCCGGCCTAATAATTTCTTTATATTTATTATATCCTTGTTTTAAGGGGTGTTTAGATCAAAGAGGTAATGATTAGCTCATATTTTTGGATACCAATTAAAAAAGTCTATAAACATAAGCTAATTTGAGGCTAATAAGAGTTAAAGAGTGCTACTTATTGATGGTTAGAGTTCATTAGCCCTAGCTTATTAGCCTATAATTAGTTCACGTTTAATTTGTTTAGTTTATTTTTACGAGGTGGAGTAATTTTTAGGTCTAGGATTCAAACGGGTCCTTAATCTGGCGTTTAATATGGCGACCAAATAAAACCGTAAAAATCTGTGTTTTTCTAATGAAATGAAACAAATAAAAAGGTAGCAGCAGCAGCAGCAGCCGTGCGTAGTTTTCTTTAATTTTGCACTAAAACCAAAACCACCGATGGATCGGAGGGGAACGGACATTAGGATGCATGTAGTTGCATGATGATGGATCGATGACGTGCGCGTACCAGGACCCCGTAGGCGAAGCCCTCGATGACGTTCTCGACGATGGAGACGACGGCGAGCTCGACGGAGCCGATGTGGCCCACGAAGCCGACGGTGACGAAGCCGATGGAGAACTGGAAGACGGCGGTGAGGATGGCCGGGAAGGCGATGTGCCACAGCAGCTTCGACTCCTGCCAGCTCTTGCTCACCAAGGCCTTCCCCATGGCCATGCTGTGGAGCTGGAGCTGGGAGCTGGACGACGACCTGTGCAGCTAGCTAGCTCGCTGGCTATATTAGCTGGAGATCGATATATATGGATGGATATCGATCACTACCTGCACACTTATTAGCTAGCTAGCTTTCTCTTATTGATATGATCTATGTATTTATGCATGGACGATAGGGGCTGCAAGGAGAGGAGACGCACGCAATGGAGAAGTAGGACGCATTGATTGGAAGCAGCCATGCCAGCGGGCAGCGGCTACTACTCAGGTTGGTCTGGGTGGTTTATTTATAGTTATAGATAGATAGATATATAGTTAGTTATATTGATATATATAGATATATTCCTCTCTCTTTCATGAAAATAATCTGTTCGGTGACTTCGGTCTTCGCATGAGAACACTCAGTTGCTAGCTACGCCGGCAGCACCGCGGGGAGGTCGGGCCAGGAGGCCCAGAGGACCCAGGCGAGTGTGACGTTTGGTGGGGGAAAGAAAACGGGTGGTTCAGGTCAGGACTCACTGCATTGTACTGGGACCGGGGGTTCGGACCGCCACAGCCCACCACAGCCCACAACTCACAGCCCAGATGCGGACGCTTGGTTAGATTAGGTAGGAATCTCCGGCCCACGCACTCTAGTCGTGGATTCGTGGTACCTACTCCACTCTTTTCTACGGATCGGAGTATGCGTTTCTCCAAAATCCATGAAACGTCGCCGCCGTACTCGTATGTACGTGCCGCTGCTGCCCGGCCGTCCGTCGGCGCCGCACCACCGCCGTCATTGTTGATGATCTATTCCTGTGCTTCTTCTCCGCCTGCACTGCTTATTGCCATTGGACATCGGTGGTGGGTTGGGCGGAATCCAGCAGTGGCAGTGTGATCAGGAGCGGCCGGCTGGAGTTGACAACACGTATACGTACCTGTCCGGCGGGCGGCGGTGGCAGTGGCGGTGGCGGTGGTCGTCACAGCGAGACTACTACTGCATGGCGGAACAAGAGGCCGCACTGCGACTGCGAGCAGATCCGATCCTTTAGAGATAAACGCGCCGCGATCGAGATTCTGGTGCACTGCTAGCAGCTGCTGGATCGGACGGATTCCGCCAAATGTGTCATTTATGTGCACCTTTATTTTATAATTTTTTTTTAAAAAAAAAGCGTGCCGCACGAGTGCTTTTGTGTACCTTAAGTGCTGTTTGGACCATATAGTATAGCTAGATTGTTATTATAATAACAAAGTTATTATATATAAAAAAATAGTTTCTATTTTCTCATTTTCTTTTGCAAGGGAAACTGGTTTTAGTTCATGCTTGGTATACGTTTAGATTGACTTTGCACGCTTCTTAATTAGCTTCTAATCTCATGTAAAGAAGCGAAGAGAACGAGAGGTGAAAATAAACACTCGCTTTCCCGACA
Source organism: Microstegium vimineum (assembly GCA_022036555.1). Classification (NCBI taxonomy): domain Eukaryota; kingdom Viridiplantae; phylum Streptophyta; class Magnoliopsida; order Poales; family Poaceae; genus Microstegium; species Microstegium vimineum. Next base: position 4,910,376 of record CM039123.1, on the reverse strand, counting down.
TTTTGTGGTGATTATCAGTTCACGGGGCCGACTAGGTTACGTTCTTTGTTTATCCTTTTTGTGTTTTTGTTAGATTTTGGTCATGATCCAGCGGTGACATTTGCCTAGTAGGAGCATCTCCAAGAGACTATGTAAACATATTAGCCAAATTTAGTGATTTAGTTACTCTCTAAAATAGATAATACTAGATTACTCCAACAGACTGTAAAATGAAGAATCTAGATGGCTAGTGAGATAGGTTATCCAAAGATAGAGAGCGAATTAGGTGGAATAGAGATCTTCTAAATTTGAAAAATCATTTACAGAGTCTGTTGGAGACATCTTTTTCTTTTATAATAGCCAAATTTACATTTAGAAAACGATTTGGCTAATCTCTTTGGATATGCTCTAAAGCTGTTTTTTTAAAAAAAAAATAGCTTCATAAACATTTGTAGTTGAAGTTGAGTTGTTTTGAAAACCTCATTTGGCGAAACAGATTTTTAGCAACTTCGTGCATAGACGAGAGAGAAAAATGAGAAAGAGAGTTGAAATAATAAGCTATTTTTTAGCTTCATCTTAACTCATGTCTTCATAAAAGAAGCATAAAAACATTTTTATTCATGAAGCTATTTTGAAGATAAGTGTTTAGTAAAAAAAAACAGCTCATAAAGATATTGTGAGCTATAGTAAATACGACCGTGATAGTGTTCAAGTGATCAAGTGTTCAATCCGAAAAGGCGAGCTAGTAAAACCAAAGCTTAACGTACTCTCCTGCTTACGGCTTCTTCCTCTTTGGGCCAAAAAATGTGTGTGCAGTGCAGGTGCTTAATCATGTACCGGACCTTCTTGAGAATGGATCGGCCCGGTGGGAAGCATCAGATCGAAATATGGGTTGGGCCAGGACAATGCGGCTTCTCATGAAAATAAAATATTTGCATTCATTCAACATTCGACTCGACTCATATAAATTGTTAGGAGTTACTACTAAAAAAACAATTTTACCTCCCTAAACAATCACCGTATTCCAATTTTCTCAAAATTTTAAACCGACATGACTCGTAAACCGTCTAAATTACTATTATGATTTAAACTGGTTTTGGCGGTAGTTTTGTTGTTTTGAGTTAAAAGAATTTGGTAAATACAGAGTACTTGACAAGGGTTTTAAACCATAGAAAATGCCCCTAACGTTCTAAAAATTCTAAAAAAAATTACAAGGATAGATTGGGATACGAAAAATCCAACACTTAGGGTCTTAAATACTTTTTGAGTGCTAAATTAAAGCTTCAGGTTTACATATGGTCTTGCAATTTAAGACTCTTTTACTCATAGATATAGATAAGTTATTGTCTGTTGCGGCGCACAAGAAAACAAGAGGAGCAAATTGGAATATTCTGCCATGTGTTACGGCTTTCCAGTTTTATTCCATATAATATGATTTCAGGTAGTAAAGCATTGACAATTCACATTCCAACGCAGATGTACTTCATATTATTACACATATAGCTCATGTTAGTTACAAACCAACTTGCAGAGCTTCCAACATGAGCCATCATATGTGGTGACGCTTTTATCCTCACAATGCACAAATTCATTCCACATTCAACTACAAAAACATTCATACAAACAACCAACATCATGTCAAAAATTCCCTACTAGAATCATACTATTTATCTACTTCTCAGTTTGTCAAAATTCACTTGTCAAATATTGTGATTTGACAACTTACGCAAGTGAAAAAATGGACTCTCTCCAACAGTTTAGCAAATCTTTGCCAAACTTGCATTAGGAACACTAAAAGTGAAAGAAAATTAATTTTATGCTCTTCCATCTTTGGCAAACTTGCATCAGAAATCCCGAGAGTGAAACAAAATTAATTTGTGCCCTTCCAACTCTATGTACGTCGGGTCGTCGATGATACGGGCGGGTTTACGCGCGTGCATTATGCGCGTGGAGGGGGGATTTTCCAAGTTGCTAAAATTTACTAAGTTGGATGTCGAATTATTGGAGGGGTGATTTTTCTAATTTTACCAAAAAATAAAGGATAGAAAGTGAGTTTGGAAAACCGATGGAAATGCTCTAAACTAGTCAGGTTTAGACGTACTCTCCTCTCCACCGCTAAAAAAATACAATTTCTTTTTTTCTTGAGAATTACATAGCACGCACGCACATTCACCTCTATGAATACACGTACGCAAACCCTACCCCTATGAGCACATCCGAAGGACTGAGCAGAGCCGGCAGATATCTCGAGCTTTACGAAGTCACCACAGACGTCTCGCTGTCGACGGGGACGTCGCCTACCACTGAAAGTGTAGCGCCGGAAAATCCTGAAATAAATCCAGGAAACCACAGCCTGAAATTCGCTTCCACGGGAATCGAACTCAGGACCTGTGGGGAATACAATTCTTGCTTTAAAGCATCTCCAACAGTTTGCTAAATAAGGTTGTCATCTTTAAAATTTGGGCGTCACTAGCGCCCGGACGTCTGGACTAAGCGCGCGTCCGGACGCGCCCGCGCGGCGTACGTTGCTGCACCGGCCGAGGCCTGTATCCAGAGAGAGCTTGACCCCGTACCCCTGCTTTCGTCACATCCCGTTTGAACCAGCATTATTAGCATCCCGAATCATGTGCGACTGTGCCTATCTCACACCCTGCACCCACGTTCATCCGACATCCACACGGTCAAACCACGCCTTGCGCCAGCACGAGGGAAACAAGACCTGTGCCCATCTGCCCTGCCTACAGATGTGCACCATGATAGCGTCTGCAGGTCCTAGGCGCCGACACGTGCCGCGCCCACCTGCCCGGCCTACAGATGTGCGTTGTGGAGGTGTCTGCAGGTCTCAGGCGTAGGCATGTGAACCACGACAGTACACTAGCAGAAGTAGACAGACGGCGACATGCAAGCACCCATTGTTCTTTTGAAACATTTAAAATAAAAACATTTGCAATATAAATATGAAAACATAGTAGACATACAGTTAAAATATCAACAGGTGAAACATTCCGATCTACTTTTGAAACATTCAGATAGAACACTTGCAACATAAAAAAAGACAGATGAAACACTCAAAACACACGTCCTGGAACACTTCCAACATTTGTGTACAAAAACACACATGAAACATTAGGGAGAAACACTTGCAACATATGTGTACAACTATTGAAACATATGAAACACCCCGATCTATTTTTTCAACATCCACATAAAACATTTGCAACATCCTAATGAAACGTCTGAAACAATTGAAACATACTGTTGCAACATGCGTTTTTAGCGCGTCCGCTTGTTGTTTGGACGAAGAACTCGACGTCGCTGCGGCACATGGAGCTCACCGGTGCGCCTCTAGGCGAGGACCTACTCGGTGGCCGGGGCGAGTACTTGCTCGGCGGTCTGAGTGAGCACCTGCGCGAGGCGCGGGAGCCTCTACACAAGCACCCCTAGGCCAGCACGCTGGGCACGCCGGAGGACAGAGGCATGGCGGGGGTCCGCTGGAGGATGAAGGCGCGATGAGGGATGGCGGCAGCGGCGCACCGGAAGACAGAGGCGTGGCAGGGCCCGCTGGAGGACGGAGGCACGACGAGGCATGGCGGCGGCGGCGTGCCGGAGGACAGATGCGTGGTAGGGGCCGCTGGAGGACGAAGGCACGACTAGGGACGCACGCCGGAGTGGCCTCGTCGGGCCAGTGGCCGAGTGCTGCACCTCGGTGGCGGTGGCACGCCGTGCGTCTCGTCCCGCGGCCGAGAACAAGAGACGAGAGGGCCACCGAGAGGGGAACAGATAGAAGCAAATGAGTGGATAAGAACAAGTACGTGGTCAATCGGATCTTTTTCTATTTAGAAAGGGAAAGAGCCCGAGTGAGTCTTGGGCTGGTGTCCTGCGGCCCACCAATGAAGCGTCCGGAAAGACGTGCAGCCGGTGGGTACGTCAGGCGGGTTGCGGGTTGGGTTCGTCCGGACGGACAGACGCCCTCTATGAAGTATTACCGTTAAAAATTTGGTAAAACAAGAAAATTCCATCTCCAACAGTTTGCCAAATGAGGTTGCTATTTTTACGAAGTTGCTATTCTTCCCCTCCGCGCTCGTAACTTTGCGCGCACGCATCCCACTTGCGTTCGCGTTTCTGCCGCTCGCGCCGGTCTTCCCACGCTATCGTGGAAAAAATCCCATCTCGTTCCCTCACAACCCTTCGTACATGTCGACCTGATCCCGCGATAGCCCGGCATATCTTCCTCTTCGCGCGCTCAGAGTTCTTGCGCCCAGCAGCCCCGCCGTCATGATGGGAACGAAGATCGTGAAGGTTGTCGTGCCAAGCCCGACCGCTATCGTGGCGGGATGAACATCGCGAAAGCTACCGTGCCAAGCCCGACCGCTGTCGTGGCGGGAACAAAGATCGCGAAGGCTGCCGTGCAATCAGGCCCGCCCTGCATCTATTTCCAATCGATACTCGATAGTGTACCTAGGGTCCAGCTGCAGCTGCCCTCGTGACTAGGATTCATCTATTTCCCGTCGATCTAGCTTCGTGTATTTCCTGTCTATAGGTATCTAGTCAATCATTTTTTGGCTGAGGGGAGGATCTTCGAACAACTCCCAGCAATAGCCACAGGCTCCGGAGCGCCTCCCTCAGGCGGCTCGGGGCGACGTTCCCCGCGGCCCAACTCCCCCTCCCTTCCGGCTTCCTGTCCGGCTGTCGGCGCCGCCCTCCGGCGCGCGGTGGCGGTGGCGCTCCCATATGGGGTGACCGCTCGCGCTCCCCCTCCCTTCCCACCTTCGTTTTCCCCTCCCCCCTCCACCCCTCCCCACGGCGGCGAGTCATGGGGTGGCCGGATCCTGAGCTCCGGTGGCCGGATCCGCCCTCCCCCGTGCGGATCCGCTCCTCCAGCGTTGGTGGCGGGCTGTACATGGTCGATGGCGGCCCCTGCTGGCACAGCGGCGTCTCCTGCTCACGCGTCGGCAGTGACCTTTTGGTGGCCGAATCCGGGCCTCCCTTGGCCGGATCTGGCTCCCCTAGGCCGGCTCTGCTCTTCCTGCGGCGGGGGCGGATGGTGCTGGGCGGGTCTGGCTTTGTGTCGGCGTTGGCATCTGGTGGCGGTGGCCTGCTGCCGTGTTGCCGCCCCCCTGCCGTGGTGGCAGCAGTGGGCTGCCCGGCGCCGGCGTGCTGGTCCAGTCCTCGCCCTGCCGTTGTGGCAGCGGCAGGCTCCCTAGCGCCGGCATATAGGCCAGCACCACCACCCCCACTTCCCGTGTACCATGTCCAGCGATCTGCTCGGCTGGCGGCGGTGGCGCTCCTACGAAAGTCCTTTGTGCTCTTCAACGATGTTGGCGTCCGCGGATGTCAAATCCCCTTCTTGAAGGCTTCGTTGGAGCACTACGGTGGCCGCCCCCTCCTCCCTTCTTGGAGATGTCCCCTCCGCGTCTGCTTGTCGTTCTGAAGCTAATTGGACGTCTTGTCTCTCTTTACCTTGGTATGTCTGATGAGTGTTGGTCGTAGCCGTAGCCGTGGTCGTCGTTGCCGGCGGATGCTTTGCCGCCGAGGTCGTTCCTCCTCGTGTTAGGAATATGCCCTAGAGCTAATCATGAAGATGATTATATTCCGATTGTATCCATGATTAATAAAGTGTTCTTTGAATATCCATTATAGACAACTAGTATTGATTGACAATTATGTGAATTGTTTGTGGAACTCAATTACCTGAATGGTTATTCTAAAAGTTGTCCCTGGTCGGCATTCTTGTAAGAGCACACTTGAATAATAGACCAGCACATGTATTAGTTGATGGCTATGTTTCACAAGTCATAGACATAGAGATATCAAACTAATAATGTGGGCACATGTGAGACATGTAGGCTGGACTGACCCAACAAGAGAAAGTCTCTATTCATGTCATGTACGTTATGTCCTTAGACCTGAGATTGTGGTATGTACTCAAGATGTGAAACGATCTACTTAGGGACTATCAAACGCTACTTCCGTTATTGGTTAGTTATAAAGGTGGTCATTGGGTGGTCGGGAAACATGCTGTGAGACATAGACAATCAAGATGGAATTTGCCCCTCTCTTCGTGCGAGAGATATCACTGGATCACTCATGTGATTGGATCAACAAATGCATGGTCATGCTTGGGTTAAGTGTTAACCCACGAGTTGAACCATATATCGAGTGGCAAAGGGAATAACTTGTACATGGTCATAGTGGTTCGTCTGATATGATCATAGCGTATGCATAGGAGTTGACACGCCTTGCTAGAAGCCGCTATCAACTATTGGTCGAGTAAGAGTACTTGGGCCATGTCTATGTGTGCGTGAGCTCATAGGGTCGCACGCTTAAAGGGCTGGAAGCCTAATTCGGGTTGGACCCGAATTAGACTAGGTTTAGGGTTACTAATGGGCCTCCAACGTGGGAGCTCGTCAGGACGCCTATATAAGCAAGGGGTGGGCGCGGGGCGATATTGATCCATGCCTTTTGGCAGCCGCCGTCGCCTCCCCACGCTCGCGCCTTTTGCTCCTCGCGGACCTAGCAGTCCGGAGGCGCAACGCTTCCTCCCTGCACATGTGGGATTCCTCGGAGGTGCTGCATCTGGAGCACAAGGACAAACCGCGCGAAGGGGACGTTGAGACGGACGACCACGCAACTGCACTGCCTGCTGCGACGCGCACGACTACATCAAGTCGTCTTCCGCTGCACCTGCGCGTCTAGTGGTAATCCCGTAACCTGTAACTAGCAGTAGATCCTGGTTTATGAGGTCGAAAAAGTTTTGTTTTCGGCTAGCATAGCAAGCTCGTATTCCTACACCTCGCCCGTGGTCCTGAGGCGTTGCCTGGAGTGACTCAAAGGAGCTTTTAGAGAGGCCGCGTTTCCGGCGGATGCTTTGCCGCCGAGGTTGCGATCGTTTCCGGCAGATGCTTTGTCGTCGAGGAGTTTCCGGTGGATGCTTTGCCACCGAGATGTTTTGTTCTCTAGCGGTTGCTTTGCCGCAGTTATCTTCTATGACTCCTATCACTGCTGGCTATCTAGGTGTCGAGTTATCTTTTGTATTAGAGCTCAGTTTCTGGGGTTGTGGGTGGAGGGTCCCCCACCCCTCATGTTTCTTGCTTTGTGCCTTGTGTTGAGGTTTTCGTTGGTAATCCATGGATTACTCGCGTTTTCTCATGTATCATCTATGTTTAGGTCTATTGACCACTCTCTTCTTTTTAATGAAATACAGGCTATGTGTCTGGTTTCGAATTTTTTTTTTGGAAATCCTGTACAATTTGCAGTGAATTTTCTACACCATCATCACGTTGTCAGCATCAAATAGAATTGAGCTGTCTATGTTCTGGATAGGTCATCATTCTGTTTTACATTGGCTGAGACGACCGGTTCACGTGCCTTCGAAACTGAACCTTGATGAAAGTATCTCCCCCCTGGCCTCCCCCCTTCTCGACTTTTCTTTTGCTACAGGAGAAAAGGGCGACTCCAGGGCGGTTCTCCTTCCGGCGGCGTTTTCGGCGGCTCCCCCTCGCATCCGGCGGCCGGATCGGCGTCGGAGGTGTGCGGGAGCCATGGAATCGCCGTGCGGTGTATATACCTGCCCTCCTTTCCCTAGGAATAGGTAGGCTAGGGTTAGGGTTAGTTTATCTCGCGCCGATGTCGTGGACGGCGGCGAGAAGCTTTTGCATCGGCGGAGGTCTGGCAAGTGATGGCTGCAGCTGCTCCTTGCGAGATCTGCGATGGCGTCCAGGTTTACCCACACTGATGCTTCGGTGTGGGTCCAGTTTCCTCTGTGGCAGCGTCTGCGGCGGGCGACGGAGAGGGTGCAGACAGGTTCTATTCGTCCTGGTACCTTCCACCATCTCCGGCTTCCCTGCCCCCGTGGACGATGGCGACGAGAGGTCTCGATGTCCTAGCGACGTCGGCGTGGCGGAGGTGGCGACGACGCAGGGGAATAACTTCTCCTGACCTTCTCTTCGCCCCAGTGGCGTTCCTCTCCGGCGTCAACGACGAGGTCGTGGAGATCTCTCTAGGAGTTGGCGTGCTCTGCCGGCTCGTCGTCTGGCGGTGATGGCGGCGTGCCTCGTCAAGGTCAATGGTGCAGTGACGGCTGCGGGTGACGAGGTATGTTGGGTGGCGGATCGAGCTCGACTTCCTGGCGGCTGGTGTCATCACCGAGTCTCGAGCCGGGATCGACGGAGCCTGGGGTGCGTCCCCGGGCGACGTTCTTACCACGGTGATTTCATCCCGGCTTTCGGGTCGGGTGTCTTATGCGGCTCCTTCCAAAGCCATGAGGCGATGAGGCTCTTCCAGATCCATGGTGCCCAGGGTGTTCTACTTGGTGACGGCGGCCGACGACTCATCGACGGCCGTGGTCGGCGGTGGAAGACTCTGGAGTTGTCGGGAAGCACAAGGTCCTTGGACCTATATGTAATTTTTATTTTTCTTGAGGGGTCTTTGTGCTAAATGGCTGATACAGCTGTCCCTGCATCCTAAAGCGTATATGTATTCATACGCGTATTTGTATGTTTTCCTTGATCAGTAATACAGGTATGTTTATAAAAAAAAAGAAACTGAACCTTGATGATAAAAATGACTTGCAAAATTTCGTGTTGCTAATTTTTTATGCAACAAATATAGATTTCATTGCCTTGCTGTTCACACGCGTGAGGAAGGGAAAACACGATTTGGTGAGATCGCGGTTGATTCAGTTGGTTCGTTAGGAGTTTGTGGGCCTATTTTTTATTTTATCAAGTCTAAATAATAAACTCTTGGAGAACGTCTATTTTTTAACTTGCTATATGTTTTTAGCAAGTTACCAAATCAAAAGATTTACCAAGTAAATTTTGGCAAACTATTAGAAATACTCTTAGTCAACTAATTTTAAGTTTAACTAAATCATATAAAGGTCTGTTTAGTTCTCCATAGAATGCAAAATATTCTAGATTTTAGCTTTTTATTTTGCAAAATAAAACTAAATATTACCCAAAATATTTGACAAAAAGTGCTACATTCTCAATTTTGGATTTTGTACTTAAGAGGCCAAAATAAGAGAATCTTTACATTAGTTGGTGTGTCACCCTCACAATCCCCATCATTGAAATCCAAAATAAACCAAATTTTGATTGGAACTAAACAATCCACTCAAATATTTTGCATTCTGGATTTTGGAATCCAAAATAGTTGGGATTTTGGATTTTGGATTTTGGTTGGAACTAAACGGGGCCTAAGAATATAAACATTTATAATACCAAATATGTATAAGTAGACTATTATAAAAATATTTTTATAATAAATTTATTTAGAGACATAAATATTGATATTTTTTAATAAATTTATTTAAGTTTAGAAAGTCTATTTTCTCTAAAATCTAGAAGCATTTTTTTTTGGAGGGAGTATGCTTTTCAATAGATATAAAATGATCGCAGCACGAGGCGCCGAAGGACGTGAAACAAGAGAACAAAAGTGGGAAAGAAATGCTGCTCCTGGGAAAAACAAAAAAAACAAAAAACAAAAAACAAACACGAAGACCTCACCTCCACCGTTTCATCCTCTTCCCCCAATCCGTCCGACGACGGCTACCGGAACCCTTCATCCGGCGGCCGGCCACAACGAGCCTCGGGCACGGCACAGCAAATCCCACCGTCGAACCGTGCGTCTCGCCGAGCCTCGATCCGATCCCCGCCACGCCGATCCCGCGTCGGTCGTCCGAATCCGGTGGATTATCTCCACCGCCGGGCGTTCATTTGGGCCGGGGGAGCCGGGGGGTGAGGGGTAGGTATTTGGTGCCGTGAGTTGCTGCGCCCGCCCGTCGATGCTTGGTTAGCAGAGGAGGCGGCGGTACCATGTTGCAGTGCCTGGATGGAGTGAAGCACCTACTTGGCGTGCTCCTCAAGTGCTGCGACATCGACCTCAAGCAGCCCAAGGGCCTAGAGGATCCGGAGGTGCTCGCTAGGGAGACCGTGTGTACGTCCAAGCTGCTTCCCCGTTTCCGTTGCTGCCATCAATTCTTCGTTCCTAGTACCGTAATCAGTTGTCTTCTGTTTGTCTTACTGCCTGGTGTGCGTGTAAAACTTTACCCGCAGTTAGCGTGAGCGAGGTCGAGGCGTTGTATGAGCTGTTCAAGAAGATCAGCAGTGCCGTGATTGATGATGGTCTGATCAACAAGGTTAGAGGGTGATTAGCGCTGTTTTCTTTCTTCTTTGAGGAAAAAGAATACAACGTTCTTGCTCTATGTGTACACACATGGTTGTGATGAGTAATCTGGGTTGTGGTGCTCTTGTCCTGGCATTCTGCAGGAGGAGTTTCAGTTGGCGTTGTTCAAGACTAATAAGAAGGAGAGTTTGTTTGCTGATCGTGTAAGGCTGCTTTGCATACTGTTTCTGTTTTGCTGTTTGTATTTTATAGTTGTGCAATGAAAAATATTGTAGCACTATTAGTGGTATTCAGTCCTGATCATGTATTTGTTGATTGAAGCTATAATATCAACAACATAAGGCTGCACTCTTTGAACTGTCCCTTTTCTATGAAGACATAGTTCATACTCACAATCACTTGCATTCAAACCATCTGAACCCACCTATTCTCTGCTTTACTACACCTGCCAATCAGAACTTGCAATAATAAAATATTTATTTATGCCTGCTGTGTTCATGTATCAATAACTGTGTCCAAGTATGAAAAATATTCAAGTGGGATCCTATGGATGCATAATTTTGTTCAGTTAGTATGACAGTGTGTTGCTGTAACCATTGTCATTGTTCTTGCAGGTATTTGACTTATTTGATACAAAACACAATGGAATTCTTGGATTTGAAGAATTTGCCCAGGCGCTCTCAGTATTTCATCCCAATGCTCCCCCAGATGAGAAGATTGAGTGTAAGTTTGCGATACTTAGGGTATATGCACAGTTTTGTTTTATTCCAAAATAAGGCATGGACATAACATCAGACTATGCTGATGTAGTCAAGATGAATAGTATAGTTCAAAAATAAATAATGAACACCAACATAGTGCAAGATGATACAGTGTTACAATTGACACTTTCTATTTCATAGTTTCTTAAGTCAACTCATGAGAGTAGAAATAGAAATAGACTTAGCATATTATTGCATATAATATCTATGTTCTGTACTAAGAGATATAACTTGAAGGTTACTGAAACATGGTTTTGTTATAAAGAACCACTTTGATGTTCACCACCGCTATCCAGGTCTGATAATTGGCTCCTAATAGTGCCAAAATGTGACAACTAGTTTTAATGCCACAACTCGCAAGATTAACATCAATAATGTGTTACAACTTACAACTACCTGCTGTATTTTTTTCGCTGCAGCAATTAGTATATGCCAGTCTTAGATATAGGTGGCTTAGGGAAGTTTGAGTTATTCTGCAATTAGATTTGTTTTCGGTTTTCAAGGCAACCAAATTTCCCTATGATTCTTTATTAGTAGTGATGGTAGACAGAAATTTGGTGAAAACTATGTCAAAAAGAAACTATTAAGGCCCTGTTTGGCAGTATCTGTAGCTCTAGGAAATCCTAGATCTGGAGCTGCTTTTACATGACTCATTTCGTTTATAGTTTAGATTAGATATAAATATTTAAATCACTTTAATTTAATCTAAAAACTTCAGATCCAGCATAGCCCATAGATATCAGAGTTGGAGCTGTGCCAAACAGACCCTAATTTCTGCTTTATGCATTTAGCTACCTTGGCATGTACAGTTAAATTGGATTGGGAGGGGTAGTAAGCGTTAAGAAGTTACTAGTATTGATCAGGTTGTGATCCTTAATAGATTTGTGTACTTTGGATGCCATCTGAGGACTAGTGGTCTTTCATGGGGGAATGGCCAAAGGGCCTCTAGTCTAGTTGGTTAGAGGATCCCAGCGGCACTCCTCAGGTCCTGGGTTCGACTCCTTGTTGGAGCGAATTTCAGGCTGGGGTTAAAAAAAATCCCCTCGTCTGTCCCATGGCCAAAGCACAGGTCTAAGGCCCGGCCCCGGTCGTGGTCGTCTCACATGGGCTACGGTGCTGCTGTGTATGGGTGGGGCAGGGGTTCGGGGGTTTTCTCGACCTGCATGAGAAGGTCTTCTTCTTAATGCAATGCCCGGGGGCTGTCTAACCCCCCGCAGGGCGAGTTTTTTTTTCATAGGGGAATGTCCTAATTCTCTTGTTGTTTTGTAGTGTACAGTGATGCATAAGCAATTACATTGATTTGTTCTAGCATATGCCTATGTTATTTCTTCTGCGTTATACCTGATTTTATTCTTTATTTTTTAATTTGAGGGGGAAAAAATCCCTGCTGACTTTACAATCCTTGCAGTTTCATTCCAACTATATGACCTCAAGCAACAAGGCTTCATTGAAAGACAGGAGGTATTTAACTAATCTGTGTTCTGTGTTGGAACTTAACATGTTTGTAGGATTATATGGTTTTGTTTTAACAAATGTTTTACAATTCCAATACTGGCTGGTATAATCGAATTGGCTAGTTTCCAGTTGTTTTCTTATCAAATAGTTTGCCTTCACTTTTTCCTTCATGTTTATGTTCTTTGTTATTCCATTTTTCTTCCCTTATAACTAATGGTCACATATCTTCAGTACTAATGTATAGCTAAACCCAGTTCCAGTATTGTACCATCACCCTAGAAAAAAAACTGGATTACCATCTCTTTCTGGTTTCCATTTGTAGGATAGGTCAAAGATTTTCATATACTTAGTTAACTTGAAGCATAATTGCCGTCAAATTTTTACTCAGTCGTTTTGTGGCTGCATGCTGTAGTTCTCAACCTCATTCGTTGTATGTTGTTTTGACTTGTTAACAAAAAGACCCATATTGTACATGTATAAGTTTGGGTTACTCTGTTGCTGGTTAAGAGAGGTTTTGTGCCAATCTATCTATATGCTAAAAGGATGTACATTAACTTGAGTTTGTATGGTGGTGCTGCAAACAGACAGACACAACCCCACAAATTACATCATATGATCCTTTGCTTGTGCTTATTATATTACTAGCACATTACACACGCTCCGCTATGTGCACCCGTGGTATGTGAAAAAGAAAAAGAAAGGAAAAAATGAGGGGAAAAAAGCTAACACAGTAATAGAAGTAAAAATTTTAAAAAATCAAAATAAATATTTTTTTAAAAAAAAGTCACGTCAGCTACATTATGCTACAGTATCCAGAGAGTAATAAAAAATTAAAAAAATCGTGTCAGCTACTGTACCCATGACGCTGAGGAGCTGGCATTTCATTCCGCCTTGAAAGATAGTATTATTAGATAAGGCTGAAGCCATATGCATAAAGTTACACCAACATCCTTTGATTCCTAGGGTTTTCATTAGTAATATCTTTTATACATCAACATTTCTGTTATTCTTATTAAAGCCAGATAATTAACTGTGATACGTTTTGTGCTCATTTACTAAAAAAATGCATTGATCTTAAATGCATTCTGTATCTAATAATGTCCTTGTTTTGTTATAAGGTAAAGCAAATGGTTGTTGCTACACTTGCGGAGTCAGGAATGAATCTTTCAGATGAGGTCATAGAGAGCATCATTGATAAGGTGTGCTGAGATATTTGTATCGACATACTTGTCTGGCTATTTCTTTTTCCATGTAGAACCCTTGTGGACTTATATTGAAATTGTGAAAAACAGTGTGTAGAGACAATTAGGAGGCCATAGTTTCTTAGGAAGGCTTGCGATTATAATCAGGAAGTCTGGAAAACAGCCGAAACTAACAGTAGGACACAACCTAACCTATGGCTACGCAACAGTGGGATAGACGAATGGGGGGTCCAACTTGGTTGGGATTGGGAAGCACTGTGGATGTGCGCTCACTGGCTGGCCAGCTGGGTAGCAGTTCCAAAGGAAGCATATTACAAAGCAGTAGTAACAAGGACACAAGGTGCTTCATATGCTGTCCAATTTGGTGAGAAAGAGGTTTAGGTTTTTTTCTCTCTAACATGCAGGAGAGATGCACATCTTTATACTAAAGAGAAAATGAGGGGAAAGAAACCCCGTACAAGAACCTACTTACCTCCACTAGAAGATAAAAGATGGTTTCAAGAAAAAATGCATAGGCTTATCGCACAATATAAACACAAGAGGACGACCCCAATATAACACAAGAGGATGACCCAACCATGAAGACCAACGAATAAATCCTGAAGTTTCCGATTTTCAGCAAAACACCACATCCACAGCTCTTCATTGAAAAACTATTGGGTAGATGGCAAGGATGGAGAGGCACCATAAAAAACGCATCTATTCCTGAGATTCCATAGGATCCAAGCACCCAAGATCACAGCAACGTTCAACCCTTTTCTTTGAGGCCTACCAATTTTTTAGCTAGCTTTCCTCCACCAATCATCAAAGCACTTATCTGCTGTCTAGGTGCCGTGTGTCGGAGGACAGTAGGGGCAATGATGCTACAATTGCCTAGCAAAAACACATCTAGTGAGAATATGTTGCACCGTCTCCTTGACCACAAAGAAAACACCGTTCAGGATGTGCTAGCCCCCATTTACTGGGCGATCTGCTGTCCAACTCTTGTTTCAAATCGTAAGACATAGGAAAACCATGATTTCCAGAGCTGTTTCCATGGCTCGAATGATATAACACCATAGAAGAAGGCCCTATAAGTAGACATGGAAGTGAAGGTTCCACTCCCCTCATGCCGCCAGTAGTACCCGTCTTCATCGTGGGAAAGAACAAAGTCTACCAAAGAGATCCAAACTTGCAAGTACTGAACCAAACCCTCTAAAGAGAGACCCCCTTGAGTATCCATTATAAAAGCTAGTAAAGACTTAGACATCATGAAGTTGGTTTGTATCTTAGTAATATTTCATATTATCATGGAAATCTTGGTACAAGCACTGTTTAAAGTCAAAGTCATAGGATCTCATTCAGTTATTGGTCTGTATAATGGTTTCTGTTGTGCTCATTCAGGTAGTTGAAGAATAAATCAACTATTCTTCCCCTAATTTTCTATCTATATCTATTCCTACTATCCGAATCTCCTTGAAGCAATGACACCTGGCCTTCCTTGTTACAGTAGATGTCTGCTATCATATTTGTAAATTAAGTTTGTCAACAGAATTTCTGCTAACATCACTGTGCATTGAAGTTGTTACTCATAATATGTCTGTCCCCTTGTTGAATCAAGTTGGCTGATATCTTACATATGTAACCTTTCCATATGAAAGGATCAAGCTACCCCAGGGGTTGAATTGGGCTTATGAAAATTTTCACACGAATTCAAACCTATTCCTTAGCCATTTACCTATGTGCGTAGGAAACGAAAGCGCGACTGTCTTATGCACAAAAGCACCTAGTAGTCATTAATTATTACTTTAGTTAATACAACAAATATAGTAGTTTTTGTAAACAAGAGAATGTATGTAGCTATAGCTATTACAATAGTATCCTTTTGTGCTGAACTGCTGATTGATGCAGTGTGATGCGCTTATTACTTAAGCCATACTCCAAACAAGTGAACATGTGACAAGTTGGTCGGTCTGTATGTGCTATTTGAATCTTCTTATTAAGTTTTTCTTTTTCTTTTTCTAAAAGACTTTTGAGGAGGCAGACACAAAGCATGATGGGAAAATTGACAAAGAAGAATGGCGCAATTTAGTAGTGAGGCATCCCTCTTTATTGAAGAACATGACACTACAATATCTCAAGTAAGATGTTCTATTTTTTTTTGGTATGCTGCTAACTCTGTTTACTTGGAAATAACAAATACAACATTAAATACCACGATTTATTTAGATAATAGCAGAGCATATGAGATTATCCTGAATGAGCTAGTATTGTAAATTGGAGTTCTATTTCAACCACATCAATTTATGATTCTAATCATGCCAACTTTGTGCAGGGACATCACCACTACATTTCCAAGCTTTGTCTTCCATTCTCAGGTCGATGATACCTGAACTTCCGAAAACTAATGAATATCAGAAGGTGGACTGCTTGCTTTGTTAAGCAATCTTTTCAGTGCTTGTTTGATGCTTCAGCAGATCCCAGCGTCCTGAAGGCATCAAATCATTGTTTGTTGTTAATAACCTTTTTTCTTGCTTTTTTTAATTGGATGGAATTCTTGCTGAATTCTGTGTGAATTCCCCTTCTCTTTTTTCCATCCATTGTTCTTTTATTCTATTTCGGTTTTGATGGCCAGTAGCGATCGAGTCAGTTGATGTGTGTACAAAGCTGCAGCTGATGCTACCTGTCAGTGAATTGTATGTTATGTGAGGAAAATTTCAATTGTATATGCAACTTCTGTGGCCACAATAGTTGCAGATATTTCTAGTTTTATTTGTAATTTATATGTGCTATATTTTCTTTGCAATATAGTCAAGTTCTTGAACTGAAACTTGATTACTCAAGAACATGGATAATTTAGGCCTAGGTTATAGATAGATGATTTTTTTCTAGTAATCAGCAAGATATAATTTCCATTTTACTTTAAATTACCAGGGTGCAATTAACTTCTGTAGGCGTGTATATGTTAAATAACATTCATGACACTTAAGGTGCATAGATTTGTATTTTGAATATTATTGGAAAATTGCATTGTCCAGATCCCACTGGCCTCTGAAAAACAATGTAGAACGTATGGGAGACTGTATAAATATATTAAGCTCGATCTAAGTCTTAGAAATCAACCATCCATTCTTGACCAAAAAAAAAACTCCATTGCTACAGCCTCCATCACCTGGCATAACCTTTTTCAAATAAGAGTTTTTTTTTTAAAAAAAAATTTATACCATTCTGGTCAACCATATAGACCAAAATATAGCGTTTGCTCCTACTCGAATTTGAGGTCGCAACTTTGAGTGTACCTGTTATAACCATGCTTAGAAAAAGACTACTCATATCTCTCGATAGTTGTTAACTAAAGGCTATGTGAGCAATCCTCCAAATATAACGTGCTACATGGCACTTGAAAAATAAATGTTAGATAGTTTCTCTGTTGTTATGAAACCAACACTTTTCATCACCTTTCCAATTTTATTTTAAAAAGATTGTCTTTTAATTCACCCCTTTTATTAAGAAACAAAAAAAAAAATTTACTTTCACGGTACCACGAGCTTCTAAAGCGTTTTATTCGAGGCATTGTCATTTGATTTACTATTCTCTTATATATTGATTGAACATTAAACCCCACCTTGTTAGTAAGAGTTCATTTTTTTGAACAACTAATAAGAGTCCATTTATTAGAGTCTACTTGTTCATCGAGTTACACAAATGCCACTCTTATGACCAATTCATTCTAGTTAAGTTGTTTATCCCTCACTAGCGTTATGCGAAAAGAAAATATAAAAAGTTGTGGTACTAAAGACGTTAGCAATTGTTATATGTTGCTTTCTTGTAATATTATATATAAGGATGGGTATTATGCTTTGATGGTAAAGTTTTCTAGTCACTTATCCTTCAAGAATCTAACTTGAGCACCACTATGAATGTTAAAGATAAAGATGGATAACTCTAGGAATTAATTGGTCTTTGACCTTAGTAAGGCCTGATAAAAAAAATATGAATCTCCTAGTTTCCAATATGCTTCACCCAAAGTAGATACGGGTATAATTAATATATAAAAGGATAAAAGACCTATGAATTGCTCAAAGATCGACTCGAATCACAATCACAAACGTGCCAAGTTTGAACCCCTTTGACAAGCTCTAGAGGATCCTCGAGCTCGGGTCGTTTACAGCCGTAGAGAATCCTGACATTGTACGGATCCTCAGCACACAGCCGAAGCATTTCCAGGCTTCCAGCTGCAGGCACTAGCCGGATACTAGGGAGCAGTGTATGAAAACGGTACGGATATTTATTCCACCGTTCGTTTGACTAAATTCATTTAGAGGAGTTTAGATCTGTCCGTATTTGAGTCCGAAGATTAATATCCGATACCGTATTCATATCTGAATACTAAAATCGGTATATTTATTATATCAATATCTAATCGTATCATATCCGATATTTCTGATACTATTTATATTTAAATCCGAATTCGAACAGAATTATGAAAACAAATAAGTCATATGCGTTCGTATCTGATCCGATCCTCTAGGTGGCAGGTGATCGAATCGACCTCGGCACCTCCAGTATTTTGCCGCCCGCCGCCCGCCGCCCGCCGCCCGCCGCCCGCCGCTCGTCTTCTTCATCCACACGACCGCCAAGCGCCAAGCGTCCCTATTCAATCCAGCCCACAGGGAGGAGGCCTGCAAGGTCCTGAGCCGCCGTCCACCGAGTACCGAGCCCGAATACCCGACCTGCGTTCTCCGTGGCGGCGTGCCGCCCTCCGCCCTCCCCTCTTTCTGTGTTTCAGGTCTGCCACTGCCCCTCGCAGTCTCGCTGTTGCCGTGGCCCAAGGAACGAATCGGTCTCTCATCCTCAATGGGGCAAAGATTCTTTTCGATGCACAGGATAGCCTCTCGCTCGGTGAGCCATCAGCTATTCGATTGTTTATTGCTTCCCAGGAATTTTCCTCACTTCTCCCCTAATTGTCCCGTGTAAAATCTTAGCTTTTTCCATGCCCAACCTTCCTGACTGTTCCGATAATCCAAAAACCATTGCATTTCCCCTCCAATTTTCTAACCTATCACTCCTTTTTGCCTAGGGTTTGCTTGGTAGGAGATGGTACAGCTCTGTCGCAAAGGGGGGCCCTTCGATCGCCGGCATAGGCGACATCATTGCTGTCGCATCAGGGAAAGGTGGCGTAGGCAAGTCCACCACTGCAGGTCTACATTTCTTTTAACACTACACTAGAATAGCTCGCATTTGTCCAATTCTTTTTCAGATTTGATATTGGTGCAGACGGCTCTAAGGATGATGTGTTGTGATTGTAGAGCTTGAATGTTTTAGATCTGTTTGGAGGTATATTGAAACCAAAAGTTGGGCTGTGCTAAAGATACTTCCTAGTTCTTATTAGCTATCTTGAAGCAGAAATGGTTCTTAACTTGAGTCGATGGGATATATGCCAATGATTGCGGTGCATAGTTTCTGTTTTAACTTTTAAATAATGATGGCAATGTAAAGCTAGCGGTTGTGTTCTAGTGATCTAGTCATATTTCTCGAGTTCCTGCTCCATTTTTGTTTCTTCTGTTCACTAGAGTTAAAATTGCTCCTTCATATTGGCAATTGTATTCGTGCAGTTAACATTGCTGTAGCACTTGCCAAGGAGTTTAAGCTTCGGGTTGGTTTGCTAGATGCTGACATCTATGGACCATCCATTCCCACAATGATGAATCTCCATGCCAAGCCTGAAGTAAGTGAAGGTATCTGTTGGAACTCTTTCAGCACATGCCATGGTGTACACCTTGTATATGTTAAAACTCATGAGGATATACACCTAGGACTTTGGTTGTCTCGTTTAGATTTTTTAGCTTTCTCTTTTATCATGATACCGTTGCGTACTCATAATTTTATTGGAAAAAATGAAGAAATATTTACTGAACACAACCTTGCTAAATTAAAAGTACAAGTCAGAACACTATGCTAATTATAAACACCAGGCAGTCCGAAATTAACACGGGAAAGCGTTTTGCACTGGTCACAATTTTAATCTATGTCTAGCTTATCAGTGAGCTAAATTTAGCTATTTGGAAGTGTAACTCTTCAGTCTTCACTATTGTTTAACACACATATCTGCCAAGCCTGTTTAACCTCTGGTAAAATAATTCCTGGATACTAGCATGCCTATAATGCTGGTATTTTTTTACTATAATTACGTTTGTTATTTCTTTGTGGGTTATACAGAATTTTTAATTACATATACCTTTTTGCAGACATGAAGATGATTCCAGTTGAGAACCATGGTGTGAGATGCATGTCCATTGGTTTTCTTGTGGACAAAGATGCACCAATTGTTTGGAGAGGTCCTATGGTTTGTCTTTGCATGTCCTTCTGTTAACTTCTCATTTGAAGTATCTAAATCTTTTGGGCATTTCTCATGTCAAGCATTTTATTTTCTATTGCATGTTTAGCATGTAAAAACATAAACTGTTGCAGCTTTGGTTACTTTCTGTTCTTGCATCTTTAATCCAACAAAAGCTGATCTAGGGTTAGGATCTAGAAGGGCTGGTGTATGCGAACACTTCTATTTTATATTTTCACTCCATGCAGGTGATGTTACAATTAAATTTTATAGATGGTGAAGTGGCTAATATGAAATTACTTTGAATTACTGATCATAGAAGACAACCTTTTGTTGCAGTTGATTGAAATATGTAATGATGGTTAATTGGATTATGCTATATTCAAATTAGTTGCTATTGGTAATCCTTTGCATGGATACAATGTTGCTGCTTCATATTTACAATTTGTGTTCTTTTGTCAAGTTCTATGTTGGTAATACTACTTTTCTCTTGGTATCAGGTAATGAGTGCTCTTGAGAAGATGACAAGGGGAGTCGCTTGGGGGGACCTTGATATTCTTGTTGTTGATATGCCGCCAGGCACTGGTGATGCTCAACTATCGATGTCCCAAAGGCTTCGGTTATCTGGTATTTATACATCTTCCTGTGAAGCTGCAAATGTTGATTGGATACAGATTTTGAATTTTGTTTCTACATATTGTTTTTGCAGGTGCCTTAATTGTTTCAACTCCTCAAGATATTGCTCTTATTGATGCTAGAAGAGGAGCCAACATGTTCCGCAAAGTTCAAGTTCCTGTACAGTCTATTTAACTTTTTCTTTCCTTTTCTCTCCATAACTGTTTGTCTGCATCACAATTTAAATATCTATTTAAAGTTATAATTCTTCAGTTTACTCTCTTGTTTTTGTTTAGTTTTTCGTAAACTTTGTCCGTTACTGTTTTGTAATAGATGGCATGGAAGCCCCTGAAATAAGGGCATCACTCTTCCACCTTAAAAATATGCACATGTCATTTTACTGATGCGACATTCATCATGATGCCTTTCTTTCCCATGCTGCAGTATATCTAGCTTTCACAGCACAGCTGAGTATTTTGGTTTCACAGATTCTGGGATTGGTAGAAAATATGAGTTGCTTTAAGTGTCCAAAATGTGGTGAGGAATCTTACATCTTCGGGGAAGGTGGAGCAAAGAGAACTGCAGAGGAAATGGACATGAAATTACTTGGTGATGTGAGTGAATCTTGTCATAATTTATTGCAGTTGGCACTGATTTTTAAGTTGTGATGCTTATGGTCGTCTCTTTTATATCTGAGAAAAGGTTGAATCTGGTTTAAGCATTAGACTGTTACTTCAATTTCTAGATGTCATGAGTTTGGGATGTAGAGAACATTCTGTTAGGAATGAACACACTCAATTTGGTTTTACTGCAAATGGATGATTTGGCATATCAGTTATATATAAATATGTTTATATATATACATATGAGCTTATGCTACACAGCGGCTGTTTTTCTTCAATAGGTACCTCTTGAAATCAGCATCAGAACAGGTTCAGACGAAGGCAAGCCTATCGTTGTATCATCACCGAACTCTGCATCAGCGCAGGCGTATGTAAAAGTTGCTGAGAAGGTGACTCAAAGGCTCAAGGAGCTAGCAGAGGAGCGACGGATGGGCCCAGAAATACTTATCAGCAGAGAAATCCAGGCCGCTTCTGTACACGCCAAAGAAATTATATCTACTGATAAGTAGAGTGTTGTTCGAAGTAGACTTAAAATTTTGGAACGCCGGAATTTTCCCCGTTCCTGCATTTTTCCTATGAAAATGAACTGATTCTGTGAAATTTTTGCACAATTCCTATGAAAATCCTGCGTTTGAAACAGGTTCTTAGCAGTTGGGCTGCAAATTTCCTCAAATAAACCTTTGATGGCAACCTTGTCTTTGCCATGCACTCCTTTGTCTAGTCTCTGCGTTCTGCACGACTCTTTGAGTGATGATTATTACAAATATATAATATATTATGTGGACTCTGCTTTTGGCATGCATGTATTAGCACTTTTCCATCCGGGAACACTCATGTTTATTTGGCGTCTAGAGCTGCTGCTTAGTAGTGTATCATCTATTTGTATTGACTAAATATAATATAAAACATCATATGTGTACTACTAAACATCATAAATATCATAAAAATATAAAATTAGTGAAGTAATTAATTAGAGTCAAATAAATAAAAAAATGCTATTGAACATCACAAAATATAACTAGAACATCAATTACATTAGAACGTCACAATTCTACTCGAAGACATAAAAAAATACATGAAAAAATAAGGAAATAATTGAATGAAAGGACAGATTGAAAAGAAAAAAATATAATAAAACTGAACATAGAAAAGGAAAAAAAAATAAAAAAGTCACCGAACAAGAAAAATAAAAAAATAAAGGAAATAAAAAATAAAAGAAAAATAAAAAAGGGAAATAAATAAAAGAGACAAAAGACAAAAACGCACTCAGGGATCGGTGGGCCATGCTGCGTGAGAATGTGGGCTGAGCTCACAGAAACGTTGCTGGCTGAGTCCGCGCTCTCGTGAACGGAATCGGCTTACTGGGCCGAAATAGCGAAGTGAGGCGAGCGCGGAGGTGGTTGGCTGACGGATCCCATCCGACTAGTCGGCGGGAAGATTCCTGATGGAGTGATGGATACCGGCTCCACAGAATTTTCTTGCCGTACTCCAGTCCACTTTACCTCTCCGAGTCCGGTCTCCACGAGCGCTCCACTCCTCGCACCGCACCCGAATCAGCCGCCCAGATCCCCAGCCCGCCTCTCCCTCCGGTGGCAGTTCCTCGCCGGGGTCGTGCCCTCCCCTCCCTTCATCCCCTCCTCAGGTACCACTCTCTCTTAGTCTCCTCCCTTCACTTACTCCCTCGTGGTCTGGGGTCCCGTGTCCTTGCGCCGATTAGGCGGATTCCGAGCGCCGGGTGTCATGATTCTGGGGACGCGGGTGCGATTTGAGCCAAGGGATCAGTCAGCAAGTTTTGCTGCGACGGCGTGTTCTCCCTCCTTTAGTTAGCGTAGCGTTGGACGCGCGGCGATATGTGATTTTGTCGCTCTGCCTTGATTTCGGCCTTTTGGGGCGCACCTCTTTAGATATCTGTGGAGTTTATTGAAATGATTCTATATGCATCCCTAGTCGGTGCAGATTCTGTAGTTTATGCTTGCTAAATGCTAATCTTAGAAAAACGGTGCCGGTGAAGTTGTCTGAGTGAAGAGATGAACTCGGTTGGATAAGCTAAGTGACATACCAAGAGTGCCATCCCTCTTATAGATTAGTACTTAATAGATACGTGCTGCTCAGTGGGTCAAAGGCCTATCTATGCTGTTTTCTATGTGCGCATCTGTTGGAGACCAATACCTACTTAAGTGACTTGTGAATTCTAACAGATTTTTCATGTCTGTGGCTAGAACTTATGGATCGACAGGTGGAGAACTTTGTGGGACATGACGAAGGCGGATTGCCTCAAGTTCCTTACGATGGAGAACAACCAAACCCATATGATGATGTCACGGAGCAGTACAGTGAAGAGCTAGGTGACCTGTACAACGAGCAACCTGGTGCCCAATATGATGAAGGGTCCGCGAATCCTTATAACGAAGAGCAGGCAAACTTTTACAGTGAGGAAACCGGGAATCAGTACAATGAGGACCCAGCAAATTCTTACCAGGAAGAGCTGGAGAATGCATTCAGCGGGGACATGGCCCAACAGGGCAACTCACAGGTCAACAATGATGACGACAACAAATGGCCTGGATGGCCAGGAGAGAGTGTTTTCCGTATACTGGTTCCAGCTCAGAAGGTTGGAGCTATCATTGGCCGCAAAGGGGAGTTTATCAAGAAGATGTGCGAGGAGACTAAAGCACGCATCAAAATACTTGATGGCCCGCCTGGTGTACCAGAAAGAGCAGTAAGTGCCTTTATGGAATTTTTATTTGACAAGTTAGTAGTCTCATTGGTTCAAACTAGCATACGTGCCACTCGGTGTGCAGGTCCACCCATGAAGTTCACTTTGTTTTATTTCATGACGCGTTTTTGGTAGTAGCTGATCTGCTTGGAACATCTTATGTAGATCTAGATACTCTACCTCCTACTCACTCCACTCCACATATG
Organism: Microstegium vimineum; assembly: GCA_022036555.1. Classification (NCBI taxonomy): domain Eukaryota; kingdom Viridiplantae; phylum Streptophyta; class Magnoliopsida; order Poales; family Poaceae; genus Microstegium; species Microstegium vimineum. The sequence continues at coordinate 4,886,378 of CM039123.1, read as the reverse complement.
AGCACTGGAGTTGGTCTATGCTGTTGCTCGTTTCAACATAAAACATCATATACCAGGGGAAACAGATAATGAACTGTTTATTTTATCGAACAGCTGAACTTTAGCTACTGAATCTTGAAACAGCTTTGTTTCAGTTTTCCTAAAATTTAGGAACATTCTGTTTTATCTTAGTTGAGGGTTTGCAATGGGTCCTGAAACTAGTAGTATTTTCCTTAGCTAGTGTGGGTTTTGAATCTTGTATCAAATGCACATTATAAGTTATATATAATACAATAATGAAGGAATCAACATTTTTGTGCGAGGAATGTCATTTTTTCTATACAACTCCTAGTTGGAATCATCCTTTCTTCACAACTTCAACTTAATAACTGTGCCACAACTCAGTGTAAGAACTAAGAAGCATAGTTAATATCCTGACAACACTGAGAAAGTTAAACAATGAAGTTCTCCAATCTCCACGCTAAAGAGTAGCTCTAAAACTGACTTAAAAAAGTGACTGTCCACCAAAGGCCAAAATTGGGAAGCTTTGATAATAATAATAACACAGATTAATGTTTGCAGGTTGTGACTGCAGTTTAAGGCCCCAAACCAAAAAACCTTTCCAAAATGGTTGATCTGACATGGTTCTGAAAGTCCAGTTTTGTGCTCCTGTGCTGCAAATATGAATAGGTCATTTGATTATTGGATGAAGATCTCTTTCAAGATGCTCCTTAAACTATCTGGTAATTTCACGACCTTTTTTATTTTTAACTAAAGGACAAAGGTAAAATGATTAAAAAAAATGTACCAAGTTGTCTAGATGCAAATGAATATTTTAAAATTCATCTGCATGATGACATAGTATTGAATTTGATTTTTGGATGGAGATCTCTTCCAAGCTGTTCCATAAAATATCTGTTAATTTCATGACTTTTTTTATTTTTTACTAAATGAAATAACTAAAGGCAAGAGATAAAAGGATAAAAAATGTACCAAGTTGTCTACATGCAAATGAATATACTGCATGCACTACATATTTTAAAAAATTCACTCGCATGATGACATAGGTGTTGAATTTTCCTCACAAAGTATACAAATACAGACATTTGGAGAAGTATGACTATGGAACTCTTTGTTAAATAGTGTTTTGGAAGATCAAGTGTTTGGTTATGAAAATAAATAAAAATCATGTTATTTACATGATCGACAATTGAGTAAATAAAGAGAAAAAATGTACTATCCTTCAATCATTGGACATTGGTGAATTCCAAACGAAAAAAGGTAGATGCATTAATAAAAGATGAAACAATAACTATTGGTGAAGGTCATTGCGTTTGATAAAGAAGGTTACTAGGTGATTAACAAAAGAAAAACAACTCTTCTGCTCGGTCATACTTGAATGCTTCATCACTGTAGATTAAATGTGTAGGATCATAGGATAGAATGCCCTACTGAACTTTGGAAGCTCTCATTTCTACTGGCATTTCAGTATCAGATGCATATGTTGTTGTGTGCTTGAGCAACAATTACTATTGTAGTATGAATAAAATAAAGTTAAGCTTAAGTATAATGTTCATATGACTATATTTTGGAATTACTAACTTATGCAGTTCTGGTAGAAAATGTATGTCATTATTAAACCATACTGTCTGCCGTAAAACCATAGCTTATTTCTTTTGTGAAGGGATGCATCATTTAACTTTGCTAGTAGGGTGTATATAGAATCTCTTGATTACAAGTAACCCAAATCAGAAATTATGAAGTTAACCTAATCAAACTTACTTATGGTACTGACCATTCATTATACTTGTTCCAGACACACATATTTTTGTAAATGCTAGTGTCATCATACCTTATGCCGTTCATTGAGCTCATCTAGGTCTAATCATTAAGCAATACTAATGTTTTGTGCTGTCAGCTCCTTTTAACTATTATTCATTTGATGCATTTGTCACTTTCACATTTGAAGGTAATGATTTCAGCAAAGGATGAACCAGATGCACTTCTCTCTCCAGCTATAGATGGCTTACTTAGAGTTCATATTAGAATAACTGATAGTTCAGATGGTGAATCTGGTCAACCTCAACGAAGTGCTGGTAATATAGGACCAACACGACTTCTAGTGCCATCTTCGCAAGCTGGCAGCCTTATTGGCAAGCAGGGAGCAACTATTAAATCAATACAAGATTCTTCAAAGTCTGTTGTCCGTATTGTTGGTAAGTTTTGCCATTTTCTTCTATGCTATGTATTTATCCCTGTTTGATATGTTGCATGAGTTGCATCCTTAGCTGTGTGTTCTGGGCTGGCCTGAAGCTTGGTTATTGACCATTAGGAAATTGTGATACTACTTATCTTTGCTATCCACATAAATAAATGTGTCTTATTTGGTCCTTCAATGTGAATATTAAATGTCTATATGGATCCATGCCAAGCACCAACCTGTTCGGCATTAAAGAAAATACTCTCCTAAGCTGGACATTTATCGTGTGTTCGCTTTCAGGAATGTGTCCATCATCTACTTATTCCTCACTTTTTTTGTTTGGTTTGTGGAATGGAATAGATTGATGCATCATCACCTCATTACTCACAAGCTAACAATTAGTACTGGTATGAGGATTGAAGTCATTCCACCAAAATTGAGGAGTGGATTCATGATGGACCACCTCATCTGGGATGGATTGATTCCTCAAACCGAACACACCCTTTGTTGTGAACTGTGGAATCTAGTGTGTCTAACTGATTTACCATGGTAAATGATGTTATAGTTTTTTGTAAATCAAGAATAATGAGAAAAAAGAGTTTGTTGGTGATGCTTTGATATGTGTTGTTGTAAAGGACCTAAAAGTTCATTGATCTACTGGCTATTTTTTTAGAGAACAATGCTACACATACATGCTATTTATTATTATTATTTTTTTGCTGATTTGTATTGCAGAAAATATAACTACACACACTCTGCAATATAATTAAACTTTTCCCTTCTTCCTTTCTTCACTGTGCTGATTATCATAGCATTTATCTTCTTTAGCCATGGTTTTTTCTACTCTGTGCCTGGGTGAAAATCCTCTCTGGCACCTGAAATTTTTGCTTTCCTTTTCTCTTCCTTTCTTCTTCCCAAATAGTAAGCATGGAAGGAATAAAACTAAGATTTGGGTGAAAATCTTCTCTTCCACACCCCAATTTTAGTTACTGTCAACTTATGCTAGAGTTATGCTTGCTTATTTTGGTGTAATTTCTAGGCAGATTTGTTTAACTATAGATTCAGGTGAAAATTTTCTCTCCCATACCCCATTTTAGTTGCTGTGAACTTGTGCGAGATTAACACTCGTACTAGAGTATGGTGATTGTTTTGGTGTAATCTAAAGTAGAATTGGTGTAACTAAAAGTTTGGGTGTAGGGAATATATCTTTCACCCTATTCTTACACCGCCTTTAATCTCGGTGTGGAACTCTTGCTCATAAATTTGGGTGTAGGGAGCAAAAATTTCACCTGGGCATGATATAGCAAAACTGTTAATCATTTGTTTGTATATCTGTACCGGCATGTTGTTATCCTCCAAGGGTGCAAACTTCTAATTCGGGGTTTTATACTTTTCTTCAGAGAATGTGCCTCCTGTTGCACTAAATGATGATAGAGTTGTGGAGATACAAGGCGAGCCTCTTGGTGTCCACAAAGCAGTGGAATTAATAGCGAGTCACTTAAGAAAATTTCTTGTTGACCGCAGTGTTCTTCCATTGTTTGAAACACATGTAAGTTTTTTGTTTATTTTGGCATCTTGTATTTCTGTCAGGTAATAGTGTTTTGCATGCAGTGTGACAATGTAAATTTTAATCTCTGCAGATGAAAATGCATGGTATGCCAATGGAGCAACCAGTGCCACCTCCCCAGCATTGGGGTCCTCCTCAAACCTGGGCCCCTCCTCCGAACATTCCTCCAGGTGGTCCTGGCTTTGGAGGAAATCCACAGTTCATGCCTCCAAGGCCGCAAGACAGTTATTATCCTCCTCCTGATGCCCCACGTATGGAAAAGCAGCTGCACTATGGTATTTCTGCATATGGTCGGGAGGCCCCACCAAGTGGTGCTTCTGCTGCAGGCAATCAACCACCCTCTCATTCAGGTTCTCAGGTAAGTTCTATTGCATTTAATCTCAAGATGGTTTGTGCTTTCATTTGAAGGGCGGCCCTGGTGCAAGCGGTAGAGCTTTACCGCCTGTGACCAAGAGGTCCAGGGTTCAAGCCCCAGCCTCTGCACATTTGTGCGGGAAAGGCTGCGGGCTATTTCCCTTCCCCAGACCCCGCAGTGCGGGAGCCTACGGCACTGGGTACGCCCTTTTATGGTTTGTGCTTTCATTTGGTTGGTGTGCCAAGCAGGTACTGATTTTTATGTAATTTTGAAAGGTGACTCATAACATGCACATTCCCCTTGCCTATGCTGATGCTGTGATTGGGGCAGCTGGTGCTAGTATCAGTTATATCCGTAGACACAGTGGCGCAACAGTAACTATTCAAGAAAGCAGAGGTGCACCTGGAGAGATGACTCTGGAGATAATTGGGACTGCAGCCCAAGTTCAAACTGCTCAGCAACTGATCCAGGTACCTTTGCTGCCGTGCGTTGCACGTGTCAGAAATTGTCGGCTAATTCAGATTGTGCTCTTTAGTTCTAGAATCCGCTCAGATGATGCTATGTTGCACCATGTCTTAGCGAAAACATATTTCACCTTTTGATGGCCCCCTTGCTATGAGCTAATTTGACCTTTTACTCGCAGAATTTCATGGCAGAGGCTGCTCCCCCAGGCCCGGCTCCAGCTTCTAACCCTCCCGCTCCACCAGTTGATCCGAGCTACGGGTCTTACCCACCACCATATGGAGCAGCTCCTTCTTATGGTTCTTCGGCGGCTGCCGGGCCTACTCCGCAGTACAATGGTGGGAGCTACGGTGGCCCGACCTACCCTTCCAGCTATGGTTATTAGTATTCAAGTAGCAGCAAACCAGGGACTTGTCCTCTTTTCTTGGAGGATTGTCCTGACGGTGTCTTTTTCCTTGTGTGTTGGTAAGGATTAAGTTGCCGAATAATGACAGTGTGGAGCTGGACTCCCTCCTGCTACTGTGTACGCCTGTACGGTAAAAATCATTATGTTAGTCACATCCATGAGACTGTTATGTGCTCGTTGCCCGGTCATTGTTCTGTGGTATGTGAGCGCCGACAGTGCGTCCTTAAACTCCGTGCTTTGCTACTGTCAGCATGTTTGTCTTTGGAGCAACCATTTAGGCAACCTATGGACAAACTTGAAAGATGAAGGTGACCCAATGTTCCACGGTTTTGAAACAGATAGAAACAACATTATCAGTCTGTTTAGCAGATAGTTTCTATGGCTGATAAGTCAATTTATACTGTTTTTGATTGTTTTGTTGCGAGAGAAGAACATCGTACCATGACTGATAACTTAAACTGATAAGTTAAACGAACAGGTTATATAAAGAATAGTATTCTAGTCAGATCATAAGACTGATAAGTTAAACGAACAGGTTATATAAAGAATAGTATTCTAGTCGGATCATAAGACGTGGAAGACATGTTTGCATTGAAAAGTCAAACATGTGTCAATCTGCCACTAGTTGAAGCGTTTTGCGACTAACGGAGATACATTACCTATCGGATAGTTACGGTATAAGAGCATTTCCAGCCATGGACCCCAAATCAAAGCCCTTACTTTTTATTTGAGGGCTTCTCTTATTTTTGTTGGCTCAAACTTTTTGCTCTCACTCCAACAACAGCACCAAAATCTAGGCCCCCAAATATATTTTGCTAGAGAATGACAACAGGGACCCGCATGCCATTATCTTCATCTTCTTCCTCCTTCCTCTGTACGGAGACTGGGCAGGGGATGACTACCGCAGGGGAGAGGGAGTCGGGCAAGGGCCACGACGCCGGAGGCGAGGGGGAGCCGAGCAGAGGCCGCGCTGGGGTGGACCTCCTGCCGCAGGGCCACGTCGGGGAGGGCAGGGACGCGCCGAGGAGGGGTCGGGCCGCTCCTGCTAGGCAGGGGTCGGGTCGCCTGCCCCGCCGTCTTCGAGCAGCTCGGCCTGCCCCGCCGGCAACTTGATCGGCGGCGGGTACACGAGGCCACCACGGTAGAGAAGCTCGGCCATCGCCGCGTACGCGTGCTGCGTCGGGTGCACGCCGTCCCAGCTCACGTACCAATCTCGGACCGCGCACACAGCTGTCCCGGACGCCCCGCAGAACCTGGCCTGGTCGAAGCCGTACGCGGCGGCCACGACACCGCAGCACTCTGTGCGCGTCTTCGCCGGGTCGAACCCCCGCTCGCGCACCTCGCAGAGCACCCTGGTGTACGCCGCGAAGTAGTCCGCGTACGCGACCACGGAGCGCGGGTGCGCGCGCTGCAGGCCCGCAACGGCGCCCCGCGGCTCCCAGCCACGCCTCCGACCTCGCTGGCCGAGCCTCCCAGCCGCGGCGCCTCGCTTGCTCGCACCACGCCCCTCTGCTGGCCGTGCACGCCTCCGCGAACGCGTTGAGGACGCCCAAGCAGCCGTCGGGGTCGTACGCTGCCGGCTCCGTCGGAGGGGAGGAGGAGTGCACGCACGCGAATAGCTTCGGCGGCGCGGCTCTCTCTCGGCCAGGTGGGGAAAAGTGGATGGATCTCCCCGGATAGGGGGCTCCTAGACCTGGGGTCCTGAGATTAAAATTTGAGGGAACATGTAAAATGGGGGCCCAAGTAGGGGCTCCATTAGAGTTAAGATTTTGTCCAAACTCCTAAATTTAGAGTAGGGGCCTAAGTAGGGACTTGGGTTGGAGTTGCTCTAAAGCAGGCAACTAATAAAGATTCAAAAAACATACAATGATACAGGTGTCGCTAACGCATCAGAGGGCCAAGTATTCAACGTGCGTAGGATTTGTGTCCTGCACATAATAAAAAAACAGACAGAAACACAAGGAGTTTCTTTGCAACAAATAAAAGCGCAACTGACATGAGGGACCGAATACGTACTATAATCCAGATTAGTACGTACAACAAAGCAGAAAGTTAGGCAATTCTGACAATAAATAGTAATTAAGAGCCTGTTAGCGAGTGATTATTGTTAGCTGATAGCTAACGCAGCCGGCTAATAGCCTTTTGCCAGTAGGACAATTAGCTGACTTATTAGTTGAGCTTCTTTTGGATCCTTCTACTTTATAGTACTACTTTGTACTTCCTCCATCTCAAATTTAATACATTTTAATTTTCTTGGAGAGTCAAAACATCTCAAGTTTGACCATGTTTATATAATAAAGTAATAACATTTAGGATACTTAATAAGTATCATTAGGTTCTTCTTCATTAATTATATTTGTATAGTATACCTATTTTGATGTCATAAATCTTTATAATTTTTTTATAATCTTAGTCAAACTTTAAATGCTTTGGCTCTCCAAGAAACTTATAATGTCTTGTAATTTTGAATGGAGGGAGTATAAACTTGCTAATAATTTTTCATTAGCTGAATAGTTCATTTAAACTACTTATAGTCGGACTGTTAGTTAAGATGTCTGAATCCATGAGCCAATTAGATTTAGCAGCGAATTATTAGTTCATGGGATCTAATTGGAGCCTACAGTACATATTAAAATTACTACTCCCTCCGTTTTAAATTATAATTCGTTTGACTTTTTCAACCCTAAATTTGACCACTCGTCCTATTAAAAAATTTATGTAAAATATCACTTCTTTTGTTGTGGCTTACTTATTTAATAAATGGTTTACAAGAATGACTTAAATTTGACTATGTTTACACAATTTTTTTTAATAAGACGTGTGATCAAACTTAAGGTCTACAATGTCAAATGAATTATAATTTGAAATGGAGGGAGTACGTGCGAAACAGAGGCATATGGGTTGACTATAGCACAACTGAGAGAGAGAGAGAGAGAGAGAGCATCAAGCAATAGTTTCAACAATTAGCAGAGAGGGATGTACCATAAACTTAACTAGAAGAATACCCACGCATTGATGTGAGAATCGTAGATAAAATTATACTATATATGAACAAACTTATGTCCATCTAGTTGATCCGACTAGCTTTGGTTAACCCTAAGCCCTAGCTAATTTAGATAAATTTTTAGCCTCAGCTCCAGTTGATCCAAACATATCCCTGTCCTTACTAGCGGTACGTAATTGTATACATGTGCGTGTAAGCGTTTGTTTATCCCCCACCATTCTCGTTTTAATAATTCTCGCATGCTTTCCTCCCCTAATTTGTTGAACCCGGTCTTTCGGTCACTCTGGTCCTTTTGAGAGAAAAAGACAATATAGAGAACTGAATTTCCCTGTGTGATTTCATATTTACCTTTCGGTCACTCTGGTCCTTTTGAGAGAAAAAAGAAATTATAGAGGATTGAATTTCTTTGTGTGATTTCATATCTTTCGGTCGCTCTGGTCTTTTTGAGATCGGGGAAAAGAAAATATATAGAGAATTGAATGGAAGTTCCTTGTGTGATTCCATTGATGAGCCGTGCATTTCCATTTTGCAATAGGTGATCGCAGGCTGGCCAAGTCGGTCTCCTGCTAGGACGGTGGGGAGCAGAAGCAAAGCTGTAAACCGCGTGACAGAGACACGAGCGAGCATTTTGTCTATATCGAGCTTGTTTTTTTTAAGCCCGGCTGCCCGTCTCTGAGTCCTGAGTGAGTAGCAGGTACGGTGTAGTTTGCCGCAAAGTCGCCCATATGGAATGGAGAGCTTTAGTTTTTCTTCGGTCCTCTCTAGCTACCTTTTTCGCTCGCTTCCTAGCTAGCTAATCTCCGCGTACGGAACTCTGACCATTTCTACCTCTATATATATTGGCTCTCTATCTCTCTGTCTCTGCTGACAGCTGACTGCTCCGGCCATTAATTTATTAACCACCTCGTTGATCATGCATGCATCTGATGCATTACTAATCCTCGTGATGACGATCGATCAGCGCGCATATTAATTATATGCAGCTCCCTTTACGGCCATATATATAAAGAGAACGAGGCATTCTATTTCATAGCATAGCATAGCTCCCTAAACCGCAGCAGGAAGCAGCTAAGATAGCAGCAACAGGAGTAGTGTACTGCAACAGCACCACCGCTTTTCCTGCAGCCTCTCGCGCTCTCTCAGCTGCCCTAGCTAGCAGCTTAGCATAGCATACACTCATCCAATCCTCTTGAAAACTTTAAAGATTCAATTTGGAGCTCATTAGTTAGCTAGGAATAATCTCTCATTTATTTCGTGCGGGCCGGCCGGGGAATAGTCATTGTCTTCGTCGTCATCAGGGCGGTATCTATCATGGCCAAGGTGCTGATGAGGCGGTCTGCTGGCACGACGGCGATTGCTGTGGCGGTGGCCGTCCTCATACTCATCGCCGTGGTTTCGTCGGCCGTGCCAACCGTCGGCGCTGGGAGGCCGGGCGGTTTGCGCGCGGAGGCGGCGACCACGATGGCTGCCATGAAACCAGCTCATACGACGACGATGACGGCGGCGGCGGCAAGGGCGATGGCGACGACGACGACGACTGAATCATCAGCCGGGCCGTCGGCGTGCAGCTACAGTCCCAACAACGGTGGCGCCCGGTGCCCTCACAAGTCACAGCCAGATATCCAGCACCAATAATTAACCGGAGCAATCGATCAGACGGCTAATTGATCAAATTAACGTGCCTGCCTGCATGTCTCATTGGCATCAGTTGGTTTATATTATATTAATTGGCATATATATGTTGCATGCATATGCATACACTCTTTTTTGTCAAACAAAGCATTGTAGTACGTAGCTAGCGGCCCATCCATCTATCGTACGTACTGCGAGTCGTCGCCTAATAATCTGTGCATGAGCGCGCCCACAGGGTCTCAGGTTGTGGCGTTTTGTCCTGTGCGGGTTCTACACTGCTACTTCGCTTGGCTGGACAAGCCACAGCTAATGTTGTTTTTGCTGTTTTTTTTGAGACAAAAACACTGTTTCGGTGGCTAATAAGCCGGCTAATAAGCCAAGCGAACATGTTGGTTAATTATATGTGATCTTGCGTGCATCGTCATTCGTTAATGAATATAATTACTCTTTCCGTTCTGAAACATACATATATAAGGCTATAAAAGATATATATATATATATACCATTTGTGCTAAGTCACATCACATTCAAAGTTTAGACCAAATTTATAGAGAAAAAGTATTAATATTTATCACATAAAAAAATATAAATTATTAAAATATATTTCATAACGTATGAATGATATTCATTTGATGTTGTCGTAACTCTTATTTTCTACGGTGTCGGTTAATTAAATCGGCCGGACATGTATGACTAGTTAAGTAGAGTACGTACTAGTTATTATTATAAAAAAGAGTAAAGTGTAGTACGGGTGATCCCTAGTCTGAACTTATGCTGTTGTGTCATGTCCACTTATGTTATTTTTGTTTCTAAATTTGTTCAGTTGTGCCACCCGTTCTCTAAACTTATAAATCAACCATTTAGCTTCTCAAACTTGTTATGTCATTCCGGTCCCTAAACAAATATGCTCAAGCTTTAAGCTTTAGATCGACCGGGATGACATAGCAGAGAGAGAGAGAGAAGTGGCGTTGCTCGCTAGACAAATATGGCGTGCGTGATCAGAAACCTAAGACTATCTCCAACAGGAGAGGCATTGGGAGATCTAGACTCAAAATGGGACTCCAACCTATAGACTCCAACAGATCACCTATATACAAGACCATTTTGGGTGTTATGAGAGTTATAACCCAAATTTTTTGAGGAAGGTTATAACTCAAATTTGGGTATTCTCTCTCCTTAAAACCTATTTACAGGAATGATTCTCTTTTGAGTCTTGTTGTTGGTGAAAACCTCTTATGAGTATTAAACCTATTGACTATAGTGCTATCAAACAAGAAATGGGTCTTGTATTTTGAGTATTTGTTGTTGAAGATAGTCTAACCCGCAGTGTATATATATACACACACATTCGTACTAAAACCCTCTCTGGCCATACTAAAGTGCTTACTGGATGCTAGCTAGGAGTCAACGCGCACGTGAGCATTATGCGCATGACATCCACAAAGAGCACCGCTGCTGGCCAGCTAGCTAGCACAATGATGTCGTTTAGAGAGAGACCCATGCATGCGCACGTTACAAAAGGAAGGCTAATCATCAAACACTCAACACTCGCTCAACAGCACACCAGCAAATTAGGGGGAAATCCATTTGCAGGTACAGAGCGCTCACGCTGTATTATATTATATACACACATATATATACCTCGATCTGTACGTACGTTGCGCTGTTATATACATCATGCTCCAGAAAATTGTCCAAAAACTTTAACATCGGCTACGTTTTAATTTAGCTGCTAATGACCAGCAAAATATAGACACAACTCAAGTTAAGAAAATCTACATGGGGCAGTTTGGATCCACGTTTGCTAGGTGATCAGACAAGGATTCTCTCCATCTCAAGCGTCTAATAAAGTCAGATTGTTAAATGATATATAGGAGCTCCGTGCGTCAGACATGTCTTAGATTAAACTAACCAAACCTGCTCTGCATGCTTGTTCAGCTCTATTTGGACTTTGGAGACACAAATGTTACACACGTATTTTATATAAATCTAGTCAAAGTTGTGACACGAAAATCTAAAACAATAATTAATAAGGGATGGAGGGAGTAAATTAGTTTCGATGGTTCATTTGAAAACTACATGTTTTTTTTTATTTCCAAAATTATGTTACGTGAAGGATTTTAGTAGTTTTCCTTTTGTTTTTGGTCGCTGGGCCATGAAATATTCTCATGAAATATTTTATTAGGACAACTATTTTTATACTTTTGAATAGGAAAACTATTTTTTAGAGAAAAAGGATATAAGAAAATCAAAATGAAAATGAAAATAATTTGTGTCGTACCCTTCTAGGCTCGCCCATACCGTACCATCTCGACACGGTAGACGTTTCCTTAATAGCACTTGCAAGTGAAGAGAAATTTGGACCGGGGAAGGCCCAGCCCAACTGTAGTGCCGTTTCCTAGTACTTATGAAGAGAAATATGGGCCGGGGAATGCCCAGCCCAAGTGTAGTGCGATTCCATGTGCAAAACCTGACCTGCAAATAATTTTCCACCATTCTATGGCGTTCTGAGCCAGAGGGCAGAGGCTATACTGATTAGTGGTCGTTCCGTTCCGTTTCGACATAAGGGAGATTCTATAATATAACTCAGGGGATAAAAAAGAACAGGATCGATCGAGATAATATTTTTTTACGTTTTTCACTATTATTTACCCAATTAAAATTAGGTAGGCCGAAAATGCAATTCGTCATGAACCGTACGTAAATGGACCAATCGATTCGAATAAAAGGAGAAAACGATACGTCGACGCATAGAACATGGATCGAAATATAACTCCACGTAGTAAGTGGCCGATCGACCACCACCGGACCAACTTGATGTTGGTTTAATTAATTAATAATGCATTGTTTAATTAGATTGTTCGTTTTTTTTATGACGAACTGATGAAAACCTTTGTAGCTCCAAGCTAGCTAGCTAGACGGTAACGATGGATCGAGCTGTTGTAGGAAGAAAGAAAGGAAGGAAGCAGCTGCTGCTGTTGGATGGAGCTGCTGCTAGATGATCATTCTGAATCGAATAAAGAATGGCGCGTCCTAGCTGGACGGCCGGGCACATCACATCAGATATTCGTATCCTATATATCATGGTCGGGTACCAAGCTACTGTACTGTGTATCCCACGCACGCCAGGGCGGGCACGGCATGATTAATGTAATGCTTGTCTGATTAATATACTAGTAGTACCATGTGTAGTGTTTGGTTTGGTTATTCAACTTGACAAAAATTAATTAAGAGAGCTAGAGCTATGAATTGTTTGTTTGGCTGTTACTGTGACCAGCACCGTACCCATACATATACCAGGAGGCAGGAACATGCTGCTCCGTGCATTGATTAAGAAAGAAAGAAAAACTAGGAAATGGGTGCTACTTGCACGACAGAAGTGGTACTGTGTGTGGTTAAGAGTGATTCCTATAGATTTTTTAGCATAAACTTTTAAAATCACAATAAGAAATCACTTTATAGAATTAGCAGAAGATATTTACTTTTTCAATCAGGTATTTTAGTTCATTCTAGAGAACCACTGGTCCCAAAATTTAGAAAGCCACATCAGAGAATCAGCTTTGAGAGCTATTGGGCTGTCTGTATCTGTTGTGTGGACGAATTAATAATAATCCCATTCCAGCTTGGACAGGACGGCCTGCCCAAGTGCAACGCCAACGCAACCGCAACCGCTTTGTACACTAGTACAGTACTTTGTAGCATTAGGCGTCCGCAATAGTAATAGCTAATACTAGCTATTTGGTGAGCCGATATGGAGGTGAGAGACAAGAACAAAAACTATTTTATATCACTGGATCCACATGTTTCTCTCAAATATTCTTGGAAGACATGAAATAGACTAGCTATTTGTTCGTCTCTAGTGACTACTCTCTTTCTTACTCTTTCCTTGCCACGTTACATCTAACTAGCCAAATAGCTAACCATTGGAAACGCCCTTAGCATCGCCGTCGCCACCGCCGTCGCATCGGAGGTGGTACTACTGCATCTGCATGCATGCCGCCAATTTTGGCAATTACATTGGGCCCTGTACGAGCAACTCCAACGGTTTGGCAATTTTGGTTTGGTAAAACATAGAATTTGCCAACTCTGAAATAGATATGTCAAAGCAAAAAATATGCAATCTCCAACAGTTCCCCATAATGACTTGGCAAAAATGGAAATTATGGACAAGTGGACCCGGTCGTTGGCATCTCGTCGCGGAAAAAAAAAAGCTGCCGCCCAGCCTTCTGCCGTGAAAAAAAGGAAGAAAAAAAGGAAAAGGAAAAAAGGCCGCCGCCCAGGTTCTGCCGTGAAAAAAAAGAAGAAAAAAAGGAAAAAGAAAAAAGGCCGCCGCCCAGGTTCTGCCGCGAAAAAAAAGGAAGAAAAAAAAGGGTCGCTGTGCCGTGAAAATATCGGTCCATTGAGGCTTTGTCTCGCCCTTTTTACGGTCGCCAAATTGCTAAGTGCGGGCTCCTATTTACAACTTTAGCAAAAATGTCAAGCCCAAATATCAAACTATTGGTCAACAGTTTTTTAATTTTTTTGGCAAAATTAAATATGTCAAGTCTAAATGTTGCTCAGTAGGAGAGGGCATGGCCATGCATCATGCATGCATGGGCACGCCCGGTACTGTGGGTGGGTTTGTATTTTATTCGTCTAATATAAATTATGACAAAATCTTTTTGCTGTTTATTCTAAAAGAAAAATATACCGATCTCACCGAGCAGCTCTACGGCATCTTATACTCATAATATGATAGCACCTTTTTTTTTTGAACAGTTTGAGTTTGTATTGACGACAGTTGTCGATCTCGATTATTTTTGTTTTTTTTTCTCTGTTTTCAGTTTTCTGTAAATACGAAAACCAGAGGGGAATAAAGTATAGTTATTTTTTACCATTTTTGTTTTTTCTCTTTTTTTACCGTGTATATACTCCTTCTATCCCTGAAAGAATCAATTCTTCTTAGAATCTATGTCAGTCAAACTTTTTTAACTTTGACTAACTTTACAGAAAAATATAACAAATCCATAACTTAAAATGAGCATCATGTAAAAATATGCTCTATGATACAAATCTAATGATACTAATTTGATACTATAAATTTTAATATTCTTTCCTACAAATTTGGTCAAAGCTTAAATTTTTTGACTTGGAACAACTTTAGAAATCTATATATCTTTTTAGGGACAGAGTGAGTATATACCTATTTTTAACCCGCATGGAGTGGAGTATACCGTTATAGGAAGTCCTGCGATTTAATGCATCACAGTTAGGTTAATCACAGTATCGACCGTGTGCCTCGTTGCAGTAGGCCCGTCTTTGGTGGATCATTAGTTTTTTTTAGGAGAACAGGAGGGGCACGCCCCTACTGGAATATATTAAAAAAAAACTCAGAGTACAAATACAAAAGGAGGGTTGAGCTCAAAAAGAGGCTCAAGAAACAAAAAAGGAAACAAAGAAAATGAACCAAGCTAAAGATATTACACTAGATTGTTTAACCATAAATCAATTGAGGGGAAGAATTTTTTCTTAGCGCGCAAAAGCAGGAGCGCGAACTCTTCTTTGAACTCTTTCTTGGAGGTTTGCACTGAACGCTGGATTTGGTTGAAGATAAGTGCATTTCTAGCTTTCCAAATTGTCCAACACATAATTGTTATGATTTCAGTAAAAAAGGGTACTTGTAGCTGGTTTCTGAATCCATCTAAGTTCTGTAAGAAATTCAAGTGTTGACTTGTCTGAATTTGTAGACAGTTCCAACAGCTATTTGCAAAAGGACAATGAATGAACAGGTGTCATAATGATTCCTCTATCGATCCATTGCATAGAACACAATTATAATCCTGGAGGTCCATGTTTTTTCTTCTGAGGAGCTCCCTGGTGCTTAATCTATCTTTTAATATCAACCAACTGAAGACCTTATGTTTATTCTGGCAAGAGCTCTTCCAAATTCTCTTAAAAGCATGATGAACTATAGCATGACCATTGAGGTGCCTATATGCTTTGTTAACTGAATATGTACCTGATTGCCATATGCAATTCCATGTATCAGGTTCAGCAGATAGAGCCAGATTATTAATGTCTGCACTAAACTGATCTAGTTGTGCAAAAGTTTGATTTGACAGAGGCAGGTGAAAGAGGGAAATTAAGCTTGAGCAATCTTTTGTAGCTGCTAAAGTTGTTGTTTTAGATTTAGCAAAGGAAAACAACTCAGGATAGGCCTACATAGGCACTTTATTACTCCATAGATCTGACCACAAATAACATGAGCTTCCATTTTTAACAGTGAGCATAGCCAAGCCTTTAAATTTATCCAGCAGCTTTAAAATGTCTCTCCACCAGAAAGAACCTTTTTTTGTTTGTGGGGGCAAGTTTCCAGAACTATAGTAACTCTCCCAGATCAAGGATACCCAAGGGATGTCCTCCTTGTTGAAGAATTTATAAATATGTTTAAGTAGCAAGGCCTCATTCTGAGTTTTTAAATTTAGGACTCCTAACCCTCCTTCTTTTGATCGGCAAACACCTGTCCAAGCTGCCTTTGGTCTCTGTTTTGCATTAATGTCAGCTCCTCTCCAGAGACAGTGCTTTCTGTACTTATCTATCTGATTAATGACTATAGCATGCATGGCAAAAGTTCCCATACAGAAAGTTAGGAAAGCTGTGAAAACTGAGTTTGTTAATTCCAGTCTGCCTGCTTGGTTTAGGAAGGTTGAGGTGGCAGCCAACCTTCTTTCACATCTGCTTACTAGTGGAGAGAAATCAATTACTCTTGGCTTTGTCAAGCTAAGTGGCAAACCAAGATAAGTGAAAGGTAAATTCCCTTTCTCACAACTAAAAGTTCTTGCAAGGTGGTCAAGTCTTTCCTCTGAAATGTTAATTGGTACCATGACTGACTTGTTGTAATTCACTTTTAACCCTGTTGATTCACCAAAAGAGTGGAGGAGAGCCTTCAAGGTAATCAGTTGTCTGCCACATGTCTCCATTACTATCAAAGTATCATCAGCATACTGAATAATTGGGAAGTCTGAAGAATGTCTTAGGGGTAGTGGAAGCTTAAGAAGATTTAGGTCCTTGGCTTGATTAGTTATTGACTGGAGCAAATCAACAACTAGGACAAATAAGAGAGGTGAAAGAGGGTCCCCTTGTATAACCCCTCTTCTACAATGAACTGTTTTCCCAGGTATTCCATTTAGAAGCACAGATGAAGTTCCAGAAGCAAGCAAATTTCTAATCCATTGTATCCACCTAGCCCCAAAGCCCTTTGCATTTAGTATTTGGATGATTGCTTCATGTTCCACCAGATCAAATGCCTTTTCAAAATCCAATTTGAGAATTATCAATTTTTTCTTAGACTTATGACAAAGGTGTAAATATTCAAGTGCCCATGCCAAACAATCTTGAATTGTTCTGGTCTTGATGAACCCATACTGATTTCTGTGAATCAGCCTCTTTATTACTTTCTGTAGCCTGTTAGCAAGTACTTTTGTCAGTAGCTTCAGTGAGGTGTTCAACAATGATATTGGCATATAATCAGAAGTAGTGCTTGGGCCCTCTTTCTTAGGAATCAGGGTGATATAGGAGGAGTTCAGGCTTCTCAAGCAAATAGTGTTATTACAGAAGTCATGACAAAGTCTATAGAAGTCATTTGTTATGAGAGGCCAACAACCCTTCAGAAATTCATTGCTAAATCCATCTGGTCCAGGGGATTTATTGTTAGGTAATTCAACAATCACATGATCAATTTCTATTTTGCTAAAAGGTGTCTCAAGCCATGTTAAGTCTTCAGAGTTGCTGAGAAGAGTATCCAGGTTAAAAAGCATGCTGTTGAATTCTGTCTTACCCAACCTTTCCTTGAAAGCTTCCCAAAAGTGATTAGTCTTTTCCTCATGTTGAGTCAGGAGGTTTCCTTCATTGTCCTGAACAAAAGCAATTGTGTTTCTCCTTTTTGTGATATTTGCATGTGCATGGAAGTACCTTGTTCCAGCATCACCCTCCTTTACCCAGTTTATTTTTCCTCGCTGCTTCCAGTATGTCCTCTTTTGTTTGAGCAGTGAGATGAGTTTGGAACTAACCATGTCTCTGAAATTTCATTCAAAAAGGGATAGGTCTCTAAAGCACTCTATAGCATCTAACATGTATAAGACTGCCTTAACATTAGAAATGGAGGATGTTAGGCTTGTGAAATTTAACTTCCAGGATTTTAGAAGTTTTCTCAGATTCTTGAATTTAGCTGTGATGGTTTTTGCTGAGTCCAAGTTTTCATGTTCCAAGGACCACCCTTGCAGCAATATAGGTATAAAGTCCTCCTTGTCTAACCAGTAATTTTCAAATCTGAATATTTTCCCACTTGGGATTTTCGTGCCAATCTCAATGACACATGGCCAATGGTCTGATGTCTCCATGACTAGAGTCTTTACAACTGTCTTTGGATATTTAAGAGTCCAGGAGCTAGAGGAAAAGAACCAGTCCAATCTTTCCATCAGAGGTGGGGTCTGCTTGTTGGTCCATGTGAAGTGTCTACCAAGAAGTGGCAACTCAACAATTCTCAGGGCACTGATTGCTTCATTAAAAAGGTAATTTTCATTGATATCACCCCCTTCTCTGTTTCTATCTTCTAGTTTTCTGAGCAAATTGAAATCTCCTACAATTAGCCAGTCAATATCTTCTGGCATCTGAATATTGCCAAACCATTCTAGAAAGTTTCTCTTGCCATTAGGAGTACAGGGGACATAAATGTTAGTAAGGACCCAACAATCATTATTTAATTTTGATATTAGCTCCACTAAAAGGGCATAGTCATTCTGAAAAATCTCAGCTCCATTAAACATAGTACTTTTCCAAACTGTGAGGATCCCCCCTAAAGCACCAACAGATGCTTTGAAAGCAAAAGAGTCAAAGCCATTTGGGCAGAAGTTTTTGATGAAGTTGATGTCAAAGAATTCTCTTTTTGTTTCCTGAAGACAAGCAATGTCACATCTGCTCTCAATTATTCTATCTCTAATAGCATTCCACTTTTTGTCAGAGTTAAGACCCCTAACATTCCAACACAGAATCTTCCAAAATCTATTATGCGTCATAAAAAACTAGTGGAAGGAGAACCACTTTTGGGTAGGAGCAAAGTCCACCCACATAAGGCAGCACAACAAACACGGCACCAAAGAAAAAAAAAGGTCACAACATAGAAATGCAGCATTGGTAAACTGAGATTCAGTTGCCATCTTCTTCCTTGTCCTCCTTCTGCTTCTTCTTGCCTATGGGCTTTGTCTTCTTTTTCTTGGACAGGATTCCTTCCTCCAACTTTGAAGAATCAATCTGACAGATGTTTGCTCCAATACTTTTCATGAGGCCAAGGGAGAGGGTTGGTGGGTTAAGGGTGCATCCTAAACAGTTAGCTTTGGAGCATGTGCCCTGCTTGAACCCATGACATTTCTCTCTCACTCTTGGGCTGCGTCTGACCTCAGATTCTACAATAGGGGGCTGTCCACAAGTCTTTTTGGCCCTTTTTTTAGTTGGAGTAGTGGTGTCCTCATTGTCCATTAGAGAATTTTCCTCTATTGTATCCTCACTGATGGGAGAAGTGAGCTTTCCACAAGTCACCAAGTCCTTTGGGGGCAGACTGCAGGAATTGGCAGGTAAATCTTCTCATCATCTTGGTGAATCATATCAGGAAGTGAGGAGAGAAGCAATTTTCTAGCCCAGTCATAGTGAGGTGGGGAATCCAACATTACTTTAAAGAAAGTTGCCCAGCCTTTTGGAAGAAATACTGAGGGATGATTCAGAGAAGCACTTGTAGAAGCAGGTTGCTTAACCAGTTGTGAAATGTTAGGAGTGAAGCTTGGGTGAATTGTAACCATGCTAAGATTAATATTGTTAATAACCACATGCCCATTTTCTTGCCATTCCACTTGAGAATCGTCTCCCTCATTTTGAATTTCATGTATTTCTTGTTCATTCATCAGTTCATCTTCCGAAATTTCTAGATGCAAGAGATTTTGTTTTTGTCCAAGCAGGATAGGTGCTGCAAGATCTTCTGGTTGGTTTTCAGCCACCTCCTCATGTGGCCCAATTTGCTCTGGCTCTTCCAAATGTTGGATGGCTGGTATTAGGTTATGCACTTCTTCCTCCATATTGTTTGTTATTGAGTCCTCTGGGGCCAGGAGGTGAATGAGAACCTCCTGTAGGTTATCTGCCACTGGGAACTCATTAAGATCCTGCTCCAAAATATGTGGGGTAAGGTTGAGATTAATCTCCTTGGGAGGACCCTGGTGTTCTTCTGTCCAAGGAGGCCATTCATTGTATTGTTTTCCCTCAACTGGTTGCACTAGTGGTTCCCTAATCAAGCCCTGTTGCTGCTGAACGTATCCTTCTTGTTGTTCATTCACCTGTTGATCCAGACCAAAGAAATCAAAAGGGACATTTCCCAGGACCTGTTGCTGCACTGTATGGGGTCCTCACCAGGTGGTCCAACATCAAGCATTTCCTGCTGAAGAATCTCATACTGTATGGTCCACGATTCTCCTTCAAAACCTTCAAGGTCAGTAAATACTATAAATTGTGGGATTGATTCCAGATCAACCACTCTTGCTCTGACAAAAACTCTAGCCAGGTGTGCTTCAGAGGCGGTCCAGCTGATTATTTTCCCGAAAGAGCCTATCACTTGCTCAACATAATCATCCTGCTAGTAATCTATATGAAACCCCAGTAGCATCAGTCGTACTTCCCGATTAAAATTAATCTTACGCCAATTTCTCCCCTGATCATGACGGGTAAAAGAGATGTTGACATCATCAAACTGATGGGGGCTTTCAAGAACAAAGGTGTCCCTAGAGTGATCAGAAGCAAAACGAACAAAAGCCTGTCCTAGGTGAGTGGGCTGAATGTCATGAATCGGAACTCTTTCCCGCTCAAAGAACTCTCTAAGCACTTCACTGACCACAACGAAGTTCAGAGAATTACCCCGCAAAGGAGTGATGGTTGCAATGGCCACAGTCTCATGTCTCGGCTAAGGACGCAAGTGAGCCACCGCACGCACCATGGATACTCTGTTCGGAACCTGCTCCAAATCCACTCTATCGGGCAAGAATGGTCTTGGATCCGCCCGTTGGAAGGCCAAGATCGAAGACAAAGCTGCTGAATTGCATCCGAAAGAGTTGTGGTAGCCCGTTGTTGTACAACACAGTGTATTATGCGGGGTGGAAGAGGAAGGGGCACCCCACGCAAGTGGATTGTTACTTCTATTTTCTTCCCCTGATCTGTGGGTCTTCATTGTATTAGGCCTATCACTAGTAGACTTAAGAGGTAATGTCCATGGTATTATTCTGACCTCAGGGATCTCAGGCGCCGGCTGAAGCGCCAATCCAGCACTCCACCAATCAGTAAAGGAACTAAATGTTGCTGGACTACTTGTGCTTGGCTCAAGAGGCACTCTCGGAACCTTGGAAAACCACTTGGGCTGCTCAAGAGGAGCTTTTCCTTTAATACTCTGCTTGTACAGCATATTAACTCCTTCATCACTTGTGTCGAGATGCTGCTGCTCAATACAACTCACTGCAACATGTCCCTCTCTCATGCACTTGTGGCATCTAATCTTGGACCTGCAGTCTCTCCTTGAATGTTTGTTTGAGAGACATCTTGAACAAATCTTGGAATTCCTATCTTCTGATAGATTTGGAGCAACAAACGGGTGGCTTGATTTAGGACCCAAATTTAAATTCAAGTCCAGATCAATCTCCTTCCCTCGCATCTTGTTGACTACCTGCTCTCTGTTGACTGTATGCCTTTTGTCCCAGCTCCAAACCCGGCTAAGGTTATGCCGGTTAGGCTGGGCTGCACGAGAACCCCAAGCAGACTTTGGGAGAGAGATGCGCTTAAAAACTGATTGTCTAATAGGCAAACAATTTGCTCCTGTCAAAATGCCAGATTTCACTGCATCAACATAACTCAGAGAGTTCGATTTTTGGTTGGAGTTTTTCACTTGCACCCAAGAATTTGCTTCTTCTCTGTTAAAAGCTACCAACTCAAGATCCCATCGAGGGCCACCATTGCCCCAGAGGTGGAATAAGATCTTATAGCAGGAACATTCAAAACTGGCTAATTTGAAGATGTGAAAACCCACCGCCTTGGACGAGACAGAGAAGCGGAAAACACGACAACCCAATTGAACCACAGAAAAATCTCGAGCTATCCCTCCAATGGTGGCCTGAAGGATAAGACTTACCGAGACCGGGCAAAGACGAAACTTGCAACGACCAAAAGAAGCCACCAAGAAAAAGGTGGTAGAAGAAGCACCAGCAGGAGAAACTTGAAGCCCAAACCTTTGCTTGATGGCGACCTGGACTCCAATACCCGGACGGAAGTTAAGGCCCAAGAGCTCCATCGAGGAAGGCAGGAATTCAGGAGTTCAGATGCAGCCGCCATGGAGGAAGCACCACCAGACAAGTGAAGTCATCGTGCTGAGGTCAGACGTCGAGCAGCTTGAGTGCAGCCAACCAGAACAACACATGCACCGACGTCGGCGGATTGGGGCCCAACGTCGAGCAGCTTGCGTGCGGCCAGCAGAAAACACTATCGGCTCCGGCGAGGCGGCAGGTAGCTAGCGCGAGAGGCCTTCGTCCCCAACTCCGTGGGATTGCACTTGACTGCTCCAGCAAGGATGTCGTGGCTGCGAACAGCGTAGGCGGCAGCTCAACTGCGGCTCGGCGGCCCTCCCTGAGGAATATCTATCGCCTGCATGCCGTGCCCGGACCGGGAGCCGGCCGCCGCCCGCACGCGACGCCTCGGCCGCAGCGGCGGAGTATCTCCGTTGCCTTCCCCGGGGCTCGATCTCTCTGGTGTTTGCCCTTGATCTTGATCAGAAATGCGCGGAATTCGTATTTCACAGGGCTGCTCGACTGGTGGATCATTAGTGGCTACTTGCTGTGTTAATTATGGGTCGCTGCTCATGCACTTCCATACTTTTGTCTTCTCTTATTATGAAATATGAATCTTATGGCATGATTTATAGAATTACTTATGTGCTTACATTATTGTCATGCTAGCTGGATCGGTTAGGTTACTAGTTCGGCCGGTTTGCGTGACAAGGAGAAAGGTCGTCGTCCAAGTCCTGGAAAACAAATCAGGAACGACGATGGGTTTAGTTGACCTATATATTGATGAGGCAGACAACGAACGCTACTGAAAACAAATCAGGAAGGTGATCTGGGTTCATCTCATTATCATGTAAAGTTAGTTGTTTTTTTTAT
This sequence comes from Microstegium vimineum, assembly GCA_022036555.1. Taxonomy (NCBI): domain Eukaryota; kingdom Viridiplantae; phylum Streptophyta; class Magnoliopsida; order Poales; family Poaceae; genus Microstegium; species Microstegium vimineum. The sequence continues at coordinate 4,863,556 of CM039123.1, read as the reverse complement.
AAAAAAATACATAGGTTTTGTTACACACTTACAGTACACACAGTGTATGTCTGCATAACAAAAGCAATTGATCTAGAGAACCCAAAAGTCTTATATAGTTTGGAATGGAATGGAGTATTAATTCACTATTGATATATAGCCAGAGACGTACGTAGTAGAAGGGTACTATATGGGCGTCTGAATTTCTAATTCCCCACACGCCAATATATAAGCTAGGCTCCAAAAATGGTCGTTGAGACAGTGACGTTATCACGTTAACAGCCTATTATTCTCTTGGTTGATCAGATCATACTTGATAAAGTTGCCTATAACAATAAAATAACTACGGATAAATTATTGAACTAAACTTATCATTGTCTTGGCTGATCAGAACACGCTTGGTAAAGTTGCCTATAATAATAAAATAACCACAGATAAATTATTAAACTAAACAACTTACCAGCCTGCCGTCACAACTAACTGGTCAGCGTACGAACTGAACAACCGATGATCATCAACTCCGGGCCCACGATGATCCGGACGGTCAACACATCACATTTCTCACGCTCGTTTCATTCTAATCAAACAATTCAACCGGTAATTGCGTTACAAGTCAACTGCGCTGATGGCATTCAATATATTTTCACTACATACTACATAAACAACTACTGCATTATTGGCCCCTGTTTGGCGTGCGTGGTTGTTTCAACTTGTACGTATGATTGATAATTACTCACGTTATTTTTACTCGGAAGAAACACTTACTAGATACAAAGTGTCAATTTCCTTGCTGAAAGATACACTGATGCCCGTGTTTGAATTAAAAAGGATGGACATCTTATTTATTACTAGTTGCTTTTTACAATAATGGAAGTCCTCAATCAGCCGTGGCCAATTAGATGGGTGGTGGGCTTAACCCATGGGGTCGAAATTCCTACAAAGTCTATCCAAAATAAAATTCCAACTCAGTATGAGCTTTCAAAAACATTATAGCCAGTACGAGTGAAAGACCCTAGTTTGACTTTGATAATTGAGTAAGAAATTAGATGGACTAATATGTGTTTGATGTGAGAAATACATATGATTAATTCATAGGTACAACTAGTGTGAGCAACAATTAAAGCTATGATGGAGAGGTGGCCTGGTTATGTTGCAAGTGCTCAATTAGTGTTGTGGAAGAGCTTATTACGTATGAGACATGACATGGTGTCACGTGAAGATCAAGAGATATAGCTTGGCTATGATGGTCTGTGTATCAAGAGTGAAGAGCAAGCTAGAGACTCAGAGACGACGAACCATTGATGTGGTGAAGCACGAGCAAACAGCTTAGAGTGGATATGGAGCATGCAGAGCCCTCCACCCGTGACATAAAAAAACAATTTGATGAAAAATTATAGTAATCTTCATGATCCATACAAATAGATGAGAGGTGGACTTAATTATCCCATGGAGGTCGAAATTCCTACAAATTCTTTTCAAAATATAATTCCAACTCAAAAATAAGCTTTCAAAATCAGTATAGCCAGCACGTAGTTTGGTTTTGATATTTGAGTAAGGAATTAGATGAACTAATATGCATTTGATGCATGATACATATATAATTAGTTCATAGGTACAACTAGTGTGAGAAATAATTAAGGCAATGGTGGGGTACAATTCTCGATTTTTTGAGAAATCAAAAAAATTCAAAAGTTATACTAAAATTTATATAAAAATACTAACAATATGACACAAAATAAATACCATTAAATTAGTTTAAATTAGTTATGGAATACATTTTTATAATAAATTTATTTGAAGCATAAATACTAATACTAATTATTATAAATTTATTAGTTAAATTCAAGTTAGTTTGACCGATAAAAATTCTGTAATTATATGGACAGAGGAAGTTAGAAATGCCCCCTGGTTATCTGTTAGAAATGCCCCCTGGTTATCTGTTAGAAATGCCCCCTGGCTCTGCTGGTACCTGTGGTTTATTATTATATCGGGTATAAGTAGCAGGTCCTCACGCCGTCCATGTCGTGCACTGCGAGCCAGCGAGGGAAGGAGGGAGGCGCCATCAGTCCACACCAACTGCCCACAGGCCCACAGCACTACCGGCGGCTCATCTAATCGTGATCCCCTTCGCCTCCGGGACCGCGACCTGGAGGATTTGGTTCCATCCATTCCATCTCCATCCCCGTCCGATTCCGCTCCCCCCGCTCGGGAGCAGAGAGCATACGCCATGGGGGCCAAAGGTACGAGCGGGCGGCCGTGCAGTATCTATTGGTCATGTCGAGCGAGCATTTGTTCTTATTCCCATCCCAGTCCCAAAGTGGCTGCTTTTTCTTTCTAGAGTAATTACTTGCTCTCCCTCTTATGTATGGATCGGCTCGTATGTACGTGCAGATGGCGGCGGCTTCGCCAAGGTGCTGCTGCTCCACGTCGCCGCGCTGTCGACGGCCGGCGCCGTCGCGGCCGCCGCTGCCCTGGCGCGGCGCCGGCTGAGGAAGCAGCTGCAAGCGCCGGCCATGGCCGAAATGCCCCGGCTGCGGGTGGCGGCGGAGTCCGGACGCCTGGAGTACCTCGAGAAGTTCTCGCACTACGTGGGTCAGTCACTCAGTCATCAACCTCCTCTCTTTCTTGCCTCGTCTTGTCTTGTCGATCCATCAGTGAGTTGTTTCTGTCCATGGAGATTCAGTCGCTAGCTGCCTTATCCCAGTCGTTTAGCAACGCGAGCGAGCGGTCAGTTCGTGGTTGAACAAGAACAATATAATCCAAATTCCAAAGTCAAGGTCCGGTTAGTCTTGACCATTGGACACTGTTTGGTATAGGCGTATAGCTACTATCTGCTCATGAAAAAAGTTTCTCTTTTATTTATTATTAATGCACGGATTAGATGAGCTCTTTTTATCTCTCGTTTTCTCCTCACTTCTTCTCTTTAGAGTTAATAGGAACGCATAAAGTTTATAAAAAAATAGCTTTATTTACTTCAATTAGCTCCGTAAGAGGAGAGAGGAGAGTGAAAAAAAAAATATGTAAAAGCTGTACCAATCAGACATAACCTAGCTGGCTTTATCTTCTGTTCATATCTCCCTATATACAAAATTTATTATGGATTGGACAGACGACTTGCGCTTCGCCACAAAAAAAAAAAGAAGAATAATTAAAACAGATTTTTTTCTTCTTCTTCTCGTCTCCCCATCGCCCTCGTAGTCCGATCAAAGAAAGTTACGTGCTGCAATTATTTATTTTTATTTTTGGGAAAGAAAAATATCTTCAAGTTACTGTAGGTGCTTATGCAAACATGCCTTTAATAACATTTTTAACCGGCTGCTGCAAAACAATAACAGTCAAACTGTTGATAATTTTTCAGAATTCAGCTAAGACCTTTTTTTTTCCTGTAGTTGGAGCTTAAGAATTATACTGTATATTCCTTTTTAGCAATAGCACCGAAGTGACAATACCTATTATATGAAACTTTATGTACCTTCTCTTGACGTATATTGGGTTTTTTTTTAGGAAAGGAAGAGATTAGTACATCGAGTTGGTCTTGGCATTGGTTTTTTTAGGAAAGAAAGATTTTATTTCGTCCAAAAACGACAGCCTTAATTTAGGAGAATTGCATGGTCACGTCGCTGTCGGGATGCCTAGCGTCATAGCGTGTCATCATGAAAGATTAGTGGAGAAATACATGATTTTTTTTTAGATTACAGAGAGACACTCAACACATACGCACACTCACCCCTACGAATACACGCACGCAAACCCTACCCCTATGAGTACCTTCGAAGGACTGAGCCGACAAATCTTGAAGTTGACGAAGTCACCACATGCGCCTCGCTGTCGACGGGAACGTCGCCTACCACTTAATGCATAGCGCCAACACGTACGCACACTCGCCCGAAGTCATCACAGACGTCTCGCCAACACATACGCACACTCGCCCGAAGTCATCACAGACGCCTCGCTGTCGACGGGAACGTCGTCTACCACTTAATGCATAGTGCCGGAAAATCTGGAATAAATCCAGAATAAAGTGTCGCACCCAGGATTTGAACCCTGGGTGGGAACCCCCCAACCAATAATCTTTGGCATTGCGCCGTGATCCCTTGACGAGAAATACATGATTAGTAGCACAAGAGACGAACATGGCAGTTGGCTTAGCGTGCTGGGCCCGGGCCCCACGTTGTCGAGATCAACCCATGCATACACAACTGACGCACATGTGAATGTGACTGCTGTGATGTCTGATATATATATACACTGCTGCTGCTGTTTACTAACAACATGCAGTTAATGCCATTTTTTTACTGTGCTCTATATGGGCATGCATATGCAGCTAGGCAGCTGGGTTTCCAGGACACGAACGAGTGCCCACAGCTGTGCAAACTGGCAAACAACTACCTCAACAGCAGCAAGACATGCATGGAGGACATTTACGGGTTCTTCGCCAACGCCAAGGACGCCGAGTGCCTTTACGTCAAGCTCATAGAGGAGCTGGACAGATGCATCCTCGGATATTTTGCATTCCACTGGGACCATGCTACCTATCTCATCACATCGGTACGTACGTCTTCGATCATTATCACTCCAAACCCTATGTCATTGTATCTCAAGTTTGACTGAAACCATATTATTGTCTAAAACGACTTACATTACTAATATAGATGAATTATTAGTTAACTTTTCCGTTACTAATGCGTACAGGCCTTGACCGCGGACAGCGGTACCAAAAAGAAGTTGAGGAACATGGTCTTGGAAGCAACAAGGTAAAACCATCATGAATTCAGCTTCGATCCTTATATTTTTGTTTATTTATCTTTATATTTTCTCTTTCTGAGAACGCAGCTATGCGGTTCACAAGACGAATTCTTACAATAGCAGTAGTATGGCAAATTATATGTTTGTTTTGTTTGACCTATCGTCCTATCAATGAAAGCATACATGTCGTACTCTTTCTAGACTAGTACTGTAGGAGTTACTCTGCAGTTTCCCCTTCTTCTAAGGAATACGGAATTCAGTCGATCACTACTAGTAGTATCTTTTGACTCTGATGAGACGACGGCCACTTAGTCAAAAAGAACTTTGAGATGAGCTAACTAGTGATTATTAGGGGGCTTGGAATTGTGTGGTGGAACCATTGGGTTGCCTGCATCATGCATGGACATGGAGTAGTAGGCCAGGGTCACCAACTTCAGGCATCATCAGGTGGTCGGTTCACTGAACTAACTTGTTACACAGATGTTAATCTGTCCTGGACGCTTGGTCCCATCTATCCCAGATTTTAATTTCATCAAGCATCACTTGCTGTTAGTCATTATTGGACCGGACAGACAAGTACATTGGTCATTTTCCGCCAGCAAACATGCATGTACAGTACTACTTACAGAAAAGAGAGAACATATCATCATATCATTTTTATATTCTCCGCATGAGTGTGTCCCTGACCAGACAAAGTCTAAGGTGTAAATATGCATATACTTCCTCTATTACAAATTATAGATCATTTTAACTTTCTTAAAAAATTCATCTCAAGTTTGTCCAAAATTATAAAGAATTTTTTTATAAAAAAATATGACATAAAACAAGTAGGTATACTATGCAATTATAATTAATGAAGAATATAAAAAAAACATTGGGTAGATGCAACTGGATGGATGAATTTGGTGGCGCCATCATGATTTGTCTCACTGCCCGCTGCAGGGTGTGGGTCAATGCAAATGCCATCATCAGTTGAAGCTAAGGCTGGGGCGTTGTTTTCACTCTATATTTTGATATCTATATATAATCTTATCTTCTATATATATGGCCCATTTTGTTAAGGGATGTCACTTTCGGTGGTTGGACCTGAAATTCAGTATGGAGATACAGTACTCTGAATACGCAATTAAGTACATGTGAATGTGATGTCTTACTGATTGATTGATTGCTCAATTAACTAACTAACAAACAGGAAGCAGCGCTTCGAGCGCGTGACGCGCAACCTGAAGGTGACGCGGGTGTTCTCGACGCTGGTGGAGGAGATGAGGGCGATCGGCATCGTGCCGCCGGCGGGCGGCGAGGCGGCGTCGCAGTGCACGGACGTGATGGCCCCCGTGGCGCACTCGGAGCGCAGCCCGGTGCTGCTGATGATGGGCGGCGGGATGGGCGCCGGCAAGAGCACGGTGCTCAAGGAGATTATGCAGGAGGCGTTGTGGACCAACGCGGAGGCCAACGCCGTGGTGGTGGAGGCCGACGCCTTCAAGGAGACGGACGTCATCTACCGCGCCATCAGCTCCATGGGCCACCACAACGACATGCTCCAGACGGCAGAGCTCGTATGTACTCCTCCTACACCCTGCACGTCTGCACTGCATGCATTCATTCCCCATCCTGAATTGATGATGCGTCACCATATCATTGTCCGCGCGCGTTTGTTGGACTAGATGAGTCGGAGATTTAAAAAGTGCATGTTTGAATGCACCCAACTAAATTTTTGTAAGCTAAATTTACCCGCTAGATATCTAAACAGTACAGCTACAACTTAGCTGAGTTTTGCTATTTCGATTTAGCTAAAGCTTAGCTAAGCCTGTTAGCTAGAGCACCCAAACACTCTAGCTAAAATTTAGTTAGAAAACTTTTAGTTAGCTAAAGTTTAAGTTTAGAATTTTAGCTAGCTAAATTTTATTTAGTTAGGTGCCCATCCAAATGGAGCCTTTGGATCGGTTAGGGTGTCCTACTCGTACATACATGCATACTAGCTAGTACATGCAGGTGCAGATTATTTCATCGGTTAATTACCTCTAACTAGGTCATCCACATGCTGAGCTGCGTGATGAGAACGCAAGGTACTGTGTCTAGTACTAGATACCACACTAACTAGCTACTTGTAAGAAAACGATAAGCGACCAAACGGGCGATCGCTGGAGCATATATATCAATCATTATGGGTTCAGTTCAGCATCGCACATGGAGAAGCCAGAAGCCGTAGCAATATCATCATCAGTTACGAATCCAGGATATCACACAGCTGGCTGCTGGCCGACCGACACTACTAGCTTGCTACTCGGCTCTGTTTGAATCACTAGCTCAAACTAGCTCTAGCCAAGGGGGTGTTTGGATTCAAGACTAGTTTGGATTAGTTTAATAATAAATTATTTTTATAAATCATCTAAATATATCCATGTGAGATCTTATTTTAAAGTATTTATTGTAACGAATGCAATGGTGTAATCGGAATTTTATTTTGATGTTTGGTTTGTTAGTTATAACATTTTTTGTGGTTGCATATGAGGTGGGTCCCATATTCCACCACAACCAGCCCAAACTAGCTTAAATAATCACCTCTTTGGGAAGCTAGTTTTTTAGGATGAGCTAGTTGCAACTAGCTCAATCTAGCTCTCCTGTTTGGATACTTTTGAGCTAGTTGGGTGCAAACTAGCTCAAATTAGCTATAGCCCTAGGATCAAACAGGGCCTATATATAGACCATTAGATCCAACAAATTTTGCACCGGCCGCAGTTGACATGTAGTAGGGAGCCAGCAACCGAGGCTGACAGCAAAAATGGAAGTACAAAAGCCCCCACAAACTATCTGAATTTGTAGAGAAATAATATTAACATATGAATTTCTAAATAGGTTTAGTATAAAATATATAACATCGTTAATCTAATAATATGTATTTGAATGTCACAATATTTATGCATTTATTTTGGGGCAGGGTTACTGTACTAGTGCACTCCATCAAAACCAATGCAAGCTTACTGGCGCAAATGACACATGGTGGATAGTAGGCCTAAGCATTCGGTTCCTCGGTCATTGATTAAATTCAGTTCTAAAAAATAGCAACCGATCGGTTTAAAAAGTTTTAGGAACCGAACATTTTGGCTTTTGGTTAGCTAGTTCAGTTCGGTGCTCATGTATTTTAATTTGGTTCTTTCGGTTAGTACGGTTATCTAAGAGTAGCTAGGAACCGAAATTTTCTTGGCTCTTTCGGTTCTCCACAATCTAAAACCCAAATAAGGAACCAATTTTTTTGGTATTGGTTCCAAATATTTCGGTTCGATTTTTGGTTCTCGATTGAAAATGCCTAGGCCTAGTGGTTAGGCACAGGTGGTTAGGCTGGTGTTTGGTTGAGTATTATGGTTAGGTTCGCCATAACCTAGAGTATTAAGGTTAGATTTAACAAGCATAACCCCTAAATAAATCTATAACTAAGTTATATGTGATCTAATGAGTATAAAATTTTTACTATAGTTCAAGCATAAAATAATTAGACCACCATTAAATTTTCACCACAATTAGACCATAAAAACTATAGTTATAAATTATTCTAATTAATTACAAATAAGAATAGATTTAAATCTACAACAAAAATTTTATACTAAAGCATACCATATTATATGTTCACTAGGTTTACTCATGTGAAGTCAACAAAAATTGAATTTTCCATTTTATGACTGTGATTTACTATGATTTTTTTGAAAGATCCAGCCAAGATAAAAAAAAAAGATAAAACCGCTTTCAAAGCCACTTATAACGGGCCAAAGAGGTAAAATGCACGATTTCAAAAGTTGAGGGAGGGTTTGTCCTGTTTTAGAGTTTAGGGAGAAAAAACAGATTTTCATAAAAGTTAAGGGAGAAAAGGTGAATTTTTTTTCTTTTTGGAATAACTTATAATTTGAAATTGAGGGAGTAGAATTTATTATCTAGGTTTAGATCTCTAAAATAAATTTATTATAAAATACATATTCTTTGACTTCTTGGAAAACAAGATTTATATTCTTTTTAGAATTGAGAAAATACATAGAAAACATTTACTAGTGGGAATTGTTTTATTCCAATACCCAAAAAAAGAGAGTTGATTTGGCATTGGTGTCATGGTATGCAATGCAACGTTGTGCGTTTTGGCTATTGGGCCACAGATGGGCTGATTCAGATATCCCATCCCTTCTGTTTGTTGCTTGCATGCTGCTGAATGCTGACTGGGCTGGGCTGGGCTGTCCATCTGTTTTGTTCACAGGTCCACCAGTCGTCGACGGACGCGGCGTCGTCGCTGCTGGTGACGGCGCTGAACGAGGGGCGGGACGTGATCCTGGACGGCACGCTGTCCTGGGAGCCCTTCGTGGAGCAGACCATCGCGATGGCGCGCGCCGTGCACCGCCAGCGCTACCGCATGGGCGTCGGCTACAAGGTGGCCGACGACGGCACCATCACCGAGAGCTACTGGGAGCCCGCCACCGAGCAGCCAACCGGAGCAAGCAGGAGGCCGTACCGGATCGAGGTCGTCGGGGTGGTCTGCGACGCCTACCTGGCGGTGGCGAGGGGCATCCGGAGGGCCATCATCACCCGGCGGGCAGTGAGGGTCCGGTCCCAGCTGCAGTCGCACAAGCGCTTCGCCGCTGCGTTCCAGCGGTACAGCCGCCTCGTCGACGGCGCCAGGCTCTACAGCACCAACTCCATGGGCTCCGCCAACCTCATCGCCTGGAAGGACGGCATCAACAGCAGCCTGCTGGTGGAGCCCATGGAGTTCGACTGCCTCCACAAGGTCAGCATGCTCAACGAGAACGCCACCTCCGTCCACGACCTCTACCCCGACGGCACCACCACCTGCGGCTCCCGCTCCATCTGGGAGGACATGATCGCCGCGCCCGCACGCGCCGACACCCAGCGCGAGCTCAAGGAGGCCATCCGCTCCGTCGAGGCCGGCGCCGGCGAGCCAGAAACACCAACGACGCCCCAGCGAGAGCTCCTGGGGGTTATCCGCTCCGCGGAGGTGGTCGCCAACGGCGAGCCAACTGCAGCAGAGACACCCACAGCTACCTCGTAGCACGCACCATGGAGCCATCAACGACGGATTGATCACACAAGAGCAATTGGAGCTCAGGTGCCCAGCAGCATACAGGATTGAATTTGGTGTAAATAAAAGGTTTTATTTTATCAAAAATTGTGCTACGGAAATGGTAAAATGTGTTGCCATGTTGGTGCACTTCAAATGGAGAGAATAAAAGCAAAGAAATGTGGCAACAGTTCCCTATATGTGTTCACGTGCATTTAGGAATAAACTGAGATAGGAGCACGAGTAATGATTCCCCTTGTGGGTTAGAGAGGATCGGAGTGGAGGTGGGTGTTGAACTGATTTTTTTTTTCTTCAATACACAGTTGCACAATGATGTAATAGTGGATATTTTTCCCGCATAATGCACATGTCATACAAGAATTGTTATAAAATGTTCTCGGCAGAGTTATGCAAAAATTCAACACAGAATCAAACACATCTATGACAATTTAATCATCATCATAAAATACATCCAATGGCAATTAACATATAAAAGTACATCTGGATTTGGTTCTGATGAATTGAGTGACAACATGATTAAGAGACTGCTCAGTTTATCTTCCCTTTTGGGTCGAGGAACATTCAGCCACTTGCTACCAAGTAGCGATAGTTGGTGAGATTGGTTGAAATATTACAGGAGCCGTACACCAACGAAGTAGCGATAGCAACACGTTTCAGTGCTTGAACTACGGTCGAAAATTCCAGAAAAATGTTATATCCTCATGGAGAAATGACCTAGAAGTACGGTACACTAGTGACCCGTGCACTGTCTTTTGCGCAATTAAATATGAAGATGTTCCTGCAGTTTTCTAACTTTTATCTGCACGCAACTCTGTATGAAAGTGATACTTTTCGTATACTTAATTCCAACCATACTTATCTAACACTCTCTAAAACTACATAGTATGTTAAATACCCCCTCCGTCTCGAAAAGAAATACAGCACAATTCCAGTATCTCCAGCTTGACAAGTTGATCATTGGACTATGAATGAATGGATTGCTATAACAGCAAAAGGTAGCCTCTGTGCACTTCTTTTCAGTTTCGACACTATCTTGATACAGGCGAGTGAGTGAGAGAATCGGCGTAATCCAAGTACAACAGCTCTATTTTTAGAGCACCTTTTTACTAAGTTTACACAACTGTCCCATTCCTGCCAACTTTTATCTTCCCTTCCACCTCTTCACACTAATCCTGAGCAACAGCTCAGCTGTCCTATCTAATGGCGTACGTGTTCTTCCTCGTCATCATTGTGATAACCTCCACAAGGAAGAAGAAAATCTTGTGCTCACCCACTTCATTCTCGCTACAAATCATGTGGGGTATATGCAGGGCCAAACATCTCAACAACAGCTAAAAATGTCTCCACACAATCATTGTTAACCTGACCGGCGCCATCCATTGCCAACAAAGGCAGTGTTGATGGAACTTCCTGAAGGAGGTGCAGTGATGATGAGTTCTCTACACCTGTGCTGACTGAGTTGGCATTCTGCTGTGGTTGTGCTCGCCCTCATATGTCACGATGAGCATTGATGAATCATCCACACACCGTTCAACATGCTTCCTAGCTGGGCAGCCCCTCACACTACTACATTTGTAGTAACCCCTGCATTTTATTCAAGAAAACAATGAGTTGGTCTTATGCCAACATCAAGATAGCAACACGTAGCTATGATAAGAATAGAAATACAGCAAGTGTTCCCATATCTAGTGTTAGCTAAAAGGAGACAAAAATGTGTATCATTCATATGAACAACTATGTTCATGTGGTTGCTACCAATATGAGAAACTTGCTATCAAGATATTAAAGCTACAAATAGGTAAGCAACTGACATGGTGAGGGGTTTTTGGAGATAATGAATCATCACAGGATAATCTTGGCTCAATTAAAAAATTGTGCCCACTTTAAGCACCATGATTGATCCATTTCCATAAAGTGCACACGAAAGAAAGAGCAACAGCATGCATGGAACCATAATTTAATGCCATAGCCTCTTCGATAATGATGCACCTTGAGGACAGAAAACAAATGTAGATACCATATGAGGAAATATTCACTCAGATAAGTGTTCTGATTATCATTCGTTCATTATTTATCAAGAAGGCACTTGAGTATATGTCATGGAACTTGTACCACATTATCTCATTGCAAATGATGACGTCTTTGCTGACAAAACTGATGAGTTGATATTGTTGGCATTAATTGTGGAATCATCACCGGTATTTTAAAGCACTATATAATATAAAGGACATGCATGCAAGAAAGATTAGAGTACTCATACTTCAGTCCATACCTAGGATGAGGGGAACCCTTAATTGGCTTCTGCCCATACTTCCTCCACGAGTATTCATCCGGAGGTATATCAGCGATCTTATTACTAATGGCAGGAACCTTAATCGTCCTCCTCACCCGCAACTTCCTACTGGAATAAAAAAAAAAAACAGCAATGATATTAAAAATCTTGAATTTAAAATAGTAATGATAAGCACAGGGGTAGCAGATGTACCTTCTCTTTGAACAATGGCACCTGCCTGTCACAGCGCACTTGCCAGTCCCATCCTCCCCACGACCGGTGCATCGCCTCCTTGGGGCCTGCTGCGCGTTCACCGGATCGCTCATCGCAGGCCCACCGATCAAATGGAACGACGACGACTTGCCATCCAGGCTAGCCACACTACCATCCATGCTGAGAGACGACAAGAAGGACCTCGCCGACGACATTGTCCCAGTGCCACTGGTGCTCTCAAACTTGAGGTTAACCCCGCTGTTGCTTCTCTTGAACATCTCAGCCTGCAACTTCTGCTGCTGCTGCTGCTGCTGATTCAGGAACTGATACCGCGACGACACATTGCCAAACTGAAAATGCGCAGACAGAGGCTGGACCAGCTTAGGAGGACCCCCGAGGGGATGCACGCCCTGCGCATCCAGAGCTCCAGCAGTTCTAGGATACACCTGCGCGGAGGTAGGAGAAGGATGGGCGCTGTTCAACACCACCACCGGGGTGTTGCTATCCAGGAAGCCTTTCTGAGTTAAGAACCCTGGGTTCTGTCTTCTGCTAACAAGCTTAGCTCTAGGATGGCTTGTGCTTGCGCCTGATGGCCCGGCGGCTTCTCCTACTCCTCCATTGCTGAGTAGGGAGACCACCTTCGTAAACTTGGCACATGCTTCGTCCGTGCCCAGAGCTATGCTCCTGACCTGCGCGGGGTCATGCGGCTGGGAGAGCAAGGCGAGCACCCTGTGGCAGCTCTCCACGGCTTCCCTGTTGGCCTCCTCCACTTCCTCCATTATACTCGCAGCAACAGAAAGAAATACAACAGGAGCACCTCTTCTGAACAACTCTCCAGGAGCACCTCAGGTTATATGCAACTCCCTCAGCAGCAGATCTGGACAGCAGGGGAAAAAATCACTCAGATCAATCATAAGAGAAGCTCAGAGGCTGCTCAGCTCTTTTATCGTAGAGAACGCCAGTACTGCACCACGCAACAGGGGAGGCAGCATCGGGAAAAGCTTAGAGCCAAGAAAGCAGCTCGTGAGCGGATCACGGGGGGAGCCGTCTCCGCGAGAAATATCCCCACCCAGAAGCGGCGGGCGCGGACACCGAGACCGACGTCGACGGCCGCGGCAAGCAACGATCTGAGAGGGGCAGCAGCGATTTCTTGCGTGCAGACGCATCAAAACCACGGACACAAGAACCCCCCCACTGCACGGACGCAACACCTCCTAATCCTATAATAATAATAATCCAAAGATTCGCACGCCAGGAGAACTCGACCGAGCAAAGGCAATCACCAAACCGCCGCACGCACGACACGACCCACAAAAAAGCATCGCCCAAGCCACCCACGAGCTCACCTGCGAGACGATCCGGCCGGAGACGCGGTGCCGCGAATCCAGGGAGGAGCCGCGCCCCGGTGGCCGGAGGGCGGGCGGTCGGTCGTCGCGCGCCCACGGGATGGTAAATCGCAAATGGCGGAAGGTGTGAATGGCGAAGAAGGGGACGAAGAAGACCCGGACGCAGAGAGTGAACGAAGAGAGGAAAATAATAATATAAATAAATAAATAATTCGCATTTCTTTTTCGCAGCCGAGGACGCCGGTTTATATAAAAATAGCAGCCGAGTCCTCCCGCTTTGAAAAAGGCTGGCGCCCTCGGAGTAGTTTATTGCGGGGCCGGATTAGAAAGCCCTGACCGTTGATTCGATCTGGGCCGTCGGTGAGGCGATCGACGGCTTGGGATGGGGGGTTCTGCTGGTAGGGCGCGTTGTTTAGTGCGGGTCGATGACTTGATGAGCTGTTGCGGGGTCAAAATGTCAAAGGCATGAGTCAGTGTGAAAGTTGGCTTTTGTTGACTATTGCTACGCTCACATGGGAAACGCCAACTTATTATTACCACCAAACGCAAATGTTTATAGTAGGTGGTAGACGGGTAGTAGTAGTAAAGTTTGGGGTGGAAGTGTATTTTAAGAAGACAAATTTGGACATGGCGTCCTTGCATTTAAAGCTTACGTAACACAAATGCATTTTTGTATTTGGAAAAGGTTTTTCCTCGTCCACTTGGCAATGACTTGAAATAAAAGGCAGAGCCGATACATATGGGTGGTGTTTTCTAGACTAGTGTATTTTCGTTTATCCACACGTGTTAGACTAGTGTATTTACTCCAAAAGAGATATGTATGAGTGGTGTATTGGACTCTAACCGTCAAAAATACATTTGATTAAGACTATCTCCTAGAGATTAGACAAATCATTTTTTTAAAAGTAAATTTGATTATTGTTAAAGGAAAAAACATCTCCAATGATCTTCAAATTTAGTAGTTCTTCATCACACCTCATTCACTCTATCTCACTAGTTATCTATTTGTTTGTTTTACAAAGTATGTTAGAGTGCTCTAATATTATCTATTTAAAAGATAATAAAGTCAGTAAATTTGGTTAGTTTTTTTCTAATCTTTTGGAGATGCGCTCTAAAATAAGGTGAATTGAACTTATACATATAGTTGTTCGTAAAATAATTAGGTGGCTTTGGCATATCACCTTTATGAAAATTGGAGAAATCATCGTAGTTGGATCTATGAATGAAACTTATGGGTTTCAATTTCAACCTCGTCGCTAAAATTTTGCCTCGGATATTAGAATCTAGACCAGATGAAAAGTCTGAGCATATATTTTTGGGGGAGACAAAACAAAAAACAGAGCGACATATGGGCGCTCCTATTTTTCACACATACTCCCTCCGTCCCAAAAAAAAAGTCGTTCTCACTTTCCAAAAAGTCAATAGAATTCAACTTTGACTAACTATATTTTACAAAATATTAATATTTATAGCATATATTTAGTATCATTAGGTAGATATTTGAATATATTTTCATAATAAACTTATTTGGAGATATAAATGTTGTACATATTTTCTAAAACTCTAGTCAAAGTTGAGAAAGCTTGACCCGCACGATTCCCATAGCAACTCTTTTTCTGGGACGGAGGGAGTATAATATGCAATCTCTTAGCATAACACGTAGTACTAACAATTAAGATTGGAATGCTTGTCCTTGGAAAACAAAAGGTAAACAAAAGGTGCATCCTTGGAAACTATTTTTTATAATAAATATAGTACTCGCTCCGTCCTAAAGATGATATTATTCTTAAATAGTGCTGAATCAAATAGTCTTAGATTTAGCTGAGTTTATATACTAAGATTTTAGTATTTAGTATAGTAAATAAGTAACATTAGATTCTTTATAAAATATATTTGTTGTATTGCTATATATTTGCGGTATGATTTGATGCATGTGTTGGATTTTTTTGTGTTGTCCATTTGTGCAGGAAGATGCCGAGAGACCGCAGAGACGTGGTATGGGAGCATGGAGAGAATCTTGCTCCCGGTTGGAAATGCAACTACTGTCTTAAACAAAAAGCCGGGGTGGAGCTTCCCGGTTCAAGCAGCATTTGGTTTGCGCGCGGGACGGAGGTGATCCACTGCACCAAGGTGCCCAGAGAAGTCCGGGAGTACTTTCAGCAGGAGATCGACAGAACTAGGCAGGCAGCTAGTGACCGCACTCGTCAGAGGGTTGCACGAGAGGCTGCTGCAGCGGAGGGCAACCATCCCCTTGGCGATGACGAGTACGAGGCTCGGTTGCGGGAAGCCCTGAATCAGTCCAGAGCAAAATATGAGTACCAGGAGGGGGTGCAGCGGAGAGGAGGCGCTTACGAGCGTGGAGGTGGCAGTGGTAGTGGTACTGCTTCGCAAGGGGGCAATCCTTTGCAGAGGATGTTTCGGAGGTCTAGTTCACAGAGGCAGACCCCTGCGGTGGTGGAGGACTACAACTTGGCAGCGGGTACGAGGGGGGGACTCCAGCAGACCCGGATTGATACAGAGGCATGGACGCAGAGGGGAAGGAACGCGAAGGACGCAATTGGGAAAGCTTGGGGAAAGTTTTTCCATACTGCAGGAATCCCCGGGAAACAGGCGGACAATCCGTACTTTGTTAGTGCGGTCAGGGAGACGCAGAAGTGGGGTAAGTACATATACTTGGAGACTTCAACTCATTACGTATATTTCTCTATTCTCATGATTCGCTTACGATTGCAGGTGAAGGGATCGCGTCGCCCAGTGGAAAGGATATAGACGGGAAGTACCTCGATCATAACGAGAAGGACCTGCAGATGAGGTACGCAAAGTTTCAGGAGGAGTGGCCCCTGTTTGGGGTCACATTGATGTGTGATTCGTGAACGGGCCCGACAAGAATGAACGTCATCAATTTTTTGATCTATTGCAATGGCGTCATGTGGTTCCACAAGTCAGTTGATGCGACGGGCAGAAGCCAAGATTCGTCTTATTTGCTGGGGGTACGTCCAAAATATTATGCCAGTTCACATGCACTATGTTTTCTCGGTTCCACTAAATGTTGTGCCTACTTGTGCAGCTGATTCGCAAGGTGGTTGAGGAGATAGGTGTTGAGCATATCGTGCATATCGTCACGGACAACGGCGCCAACTTCAAGAGAGCATGCCAGAGACTGAGCGATGAGTACAAGCATATTGTTTGGACACCTTGCCTTGCACACACCATCAACCTGATGCTGAAGGACATTGGTAAAAGGTCGGAGCATGCAGATATGATCTCAACATACAAGCGAATTTCAGCTTGGCTGCACAACCATGGCCAGTTGAATGCAATGATGAGGGCAGCCATTGGTGGTGAGTTGGTCAAATGGAATGCCACTAGGTTTGGGACCAACTACATGTTCATGGAGAGCTTCCATCGGAAGCGTGATCGTTTTATGCAGTGGATGGGATCTTCCGAGTTCTTGCAGAGCAGGTGGGGAAAATCCCAGGAAGGTCACTATGCTCACGCAAGGCTGTCTAGCTTACAGTGGTGGGACACACTCAAATACATCATCGATTCAGTGACACCAATTTACAGGTTCCTTCGGTTCGCTGATCAGGATAAGCGACCTAACCTGTGTGAGGTTGTCTACAACTTCCAAGACTGCAAAATCGAGATGGAGAAGTTCTTTGCAACAAATGTGTCAACATGGCGTGAGTACAAGGCTATCATAGATGCCAGGATTGCGGACGTGTACCAAGGCACGCATGTGGGACCAGGTGCGATCACAACCATTGTTAAAATAGCCGTCTCTACATATTGAGTATTTACCATTTGCTAATTTGTCGTGCATCGTATGTTGCAGATGCTGTCCTCAAAAACTTGCGTTGAGGCTTGTTGCACAGTGTGTATCCTCCAGTGGATGCGAGCGCAACTGGAGTACATTTGCTTTGCTGCACACGAAGGTTCGGAATCGCTTGTCCCACAAAAAACTGAACAAGCTAGTGTATGTGAACTACAACCTTCGGCTGCGACTCGCGGATGCATCCGGACCACCTAGGCGTGAGGAAGAAGACTTCATTGACCAGTTCATGTAGATGTCCTTTTACGAATGGGATAATCCGGTTCGAGACTGGATGGAGTATGGTAGATCCAACCAGGCTCCAGTACTCGACGAAGAGGATGAAGAAACGGACATACCTCTTCCGTCCCATATCGTGAGGTACGTTGATGTACTTTGTTAGCCACTGACGAACCATACTTTTAATAATCTGATTCATTCTTTGTGACGACAGCGACCAAGTGGACCCCGACGATCTTGGGCCCATCAGTGATTGGGCCCGTAGACATGTGGGTGACACGCATCTTGGGAAAAGAAAATACCAAACGGGACCTAGCCAGAAACAAAAGGGGAAGCGAGTGCAACAACCTGTCCCCAGCGATGATTCGACAGATGATGGCGAGGAGGGTGAGCAAAGTCCACGGTACCAGGAGTCCGATCACAGCAGCTCAGCAACTGATAGTGGAGACAGTCATAGTGGTGACGATGACCCTGGAGCTGCTGTTGTTGTTGGTGGTGGTGTGGCTGGGGGTTCTGCAGATGGTGCTGGTGGTAGTGGTGCTGGTGGACTTCGTTTCACAGGTATGGATTAGTACAGATATTTTTTTTAATGTCTATGCCTACTCACTAGTACTAATTATGGTCGGCTGCAGGCGAGACGGACTTCACACATGCTACTCAGAACCGTGACCATGGGCAGCCGGAATCGCAGAGGAGAGCGTACGACCCGACGGACTGCTACGACACGCCACAGTACTCCTCTTCCTCGTACAGTGATACATCGTACGGTGGTGGTTATACCTACCCCGTTCCTGACATCAGCACGCAGCCGGCCACTAGATGGGTCTACGAATGGCAAGACCCGAATTTCTACAACATGTTAGTGCAGGAATGGGAGACCACAGCTCATTGGACGGGGCAATCATGGATAGAGTACAAGGCCGGGCTACAGTCGCGCGGTATCGCTCTAATGTCCACCGCGGAGTATGAGGAGGGGTGCCGAAACGGGATCTTCCCTTATATGCGACGCCAGTGAGTAGTGACCATGATGTTCGCATGTCTACGGCACGAGGTATTTCCATGGACGATTTGTTCTTGTTGCAACGGTGAACTACGTTATTTCCATTGTGAATTTGTGGCTAGTGCATCACTATGATATTATTGTGGGGTTGGCCATTTGTATCACACTATTTTATATGAATTGTGTGTTCTATTTAGATCATTATGCACAAAGGTCATGCAAAAAAAATTGATTTTTTCAAGCAAAAAATAAAATAAAAAAGACACCCAGCGGTTTGGACCGGTTACCGTTCAAACCGGTCGGTAACCGGCCCTAACCGACCGGTTACCGGTCCAAAACCGTTTGCACTGCGCCGTTTGAATTCAAAATGCGAACCGTTTGGTTTGGACCGGTAACCGGTCAAACCGGTCGGTAACCGCCCGACCGGCCCCCGGCGGTTACCGGTTCCAAAACGGTAAGGTTAACCCTGTCTCACCCAGGGTTTACGAAAGCGGTCGGTAACCGGTAACCGGCCAAACCGCCCCTGACCGGTTCGGTTTCGGTACCGGTTTGAATTTAAATTTTAAATTTGAATTTCAAAAAATCGAAAATACTAAAAAAATTCCTAAAAATAGTTCATGATTTATAGAGTCGAATGGTGTACAAATTTTTCAAATTAAAATTCGTTTGCTATTTATTTTGACGTATACAAGTTTGAAAAAAAAAGAAAAAAGAAAAAAGAAAAAAGATCTTTTTTCTTTTTTTTCAAACTTGTACACATCAAAATAAATAGCAAACGAACTCCAATTTGAAAAAATTTGTACACCATTCGACTCTATAAATCATGAACTATTTTTAGGAATTTTTTCAGCATTTTCGACTTTTTTTAAATTCAAATTTGAAATTTGGTTTGGGGCGGTTTGGACGGTTACTGACTAAACCGGACGGTAACCGGCCCTAACCGACCGGTTACCGGTCGCAAACCGTTTGAACTGCGCCGTTTGAATTCAAAATCCAAACCGTTCGGATTGGGACCGGTAACCGTCGGTAACCGGCAAACCGCCGGCCACCGGTTCCCGTCGGCAAAACGGTTAGTAAAACCCTGCTCTCACCACGCGTCTGCGTCAAGGCGAGTTGGCGACCAGTCAAAACTCACATGGTACTGTACTCCCTCCATCCTAAATACTATAGGATTCCAGTAGTTATCTCTTTTATTTACACTGTTTAGAGTTTAACTGAATTTATTAAAAAACAAATATTTAGATAATATTAAAAAAATATGTTACAAATTTTACTTATCTATCTGCTAGAATCTAATGATGCTTATTATTATAGCAATTAATTAACATTAATATATTGTATAATTTAATTAAACTCAAGATGATTTGACTTCAAACTATTGTACAATTGCATCCTCTAAGCAGGGGGCACTTTCAATCTTGTACTGAAGTACATGGCACTCTTTTTCTTTCAAAAAACTTCAACTGAAGTACACGGGCATGACCGCATGAGCCCACGCATCTCTTGCCATTCGAATTACAAGATCGACGCCAGAAACAATTTACGTACTGCCTCCATCCCTAAATGAATGTTAAGTCTTTGTTTGGACCACAACACTAAATACTTTTCCAAATATCACCGAAGCTGGTGAGAGCCCTGCCTGGTAAAAGACCCTATTTGGATCCATAGCTCCCTCCGTCCCAAACTCTCAATATATAATGTGTAACTATTATTTATTTATATGTCCCATAATATAAGACGTGTTTTTTTAAGGACACGCATAATACAAAATACTAGTATGTTAAGAGAAACTTAAATATGTTCCTTGGTTTAGGACGGAGAGAGTATTTGCTAATAATTAACTTTTTTTTTTGATCCGATACAACTTGGACGCTCACATCCCACACACTCCACACTAGCTTCTTGGCAGATCTAGCTAATTGTTTAGTTAATTGTTAGCTGAATGCCAAGTAATAACTATTTTCAAATCCTGGACCAAACTAGCTAATAGCAGATGATGAATTATTAGCTACTCGTAGATAACTATTAGCAGCTAATAGATCCAAACAGGGCCTCAGGAGGAGAAGACCTACATTACATGCCCCTTATCTCCGTTGTTTTCTGGCACTCACAGGTTTGGTGGGAAATAGGGCAAGTGATGTACCCACATGCACCGAGTGAACTCCAACTGAAAAATGATTCATGGGCTCAGGGCCATAAGCCCAAAAACTTCAATCCGTATACACCGCGGAATGAATGAAACTATTTTCTGGGTTCTTCTGGGCATAAGAGCTTCTGAAAGACTGAAACCCAAACTTCTGTTACACAAGCAGGCCAGCATCACAAGACTAATGTTGTGGGACGGCAGGGAAACAAAAACAACACCTTAACTAGAAAGAGGGACATATCGTCACTACTCCAGTGCGACTAATCTTCCTCCAGGTTGATGGCATCTTTGAACTTCCCGTACAGTATCTTCTTCAGCTCGGCCATCTGGGTGAGGATGGATTCCTTCTCCTCCTCTAACCTCTCCAGCTTCTTAGCCTCGTCCTCTTTCATCTGCTCCAGCCTAGTCTCGACGTCATCCCTTGGCATGTGAGCAAAGACTTCCCCAATTTGGAAGCGTACAACATCTTCATCCGACAAGATGAGTTCATTCCCAGCATCATCAAGGTTCTCATTCGTTTCCTGCAACATACAGTGAAAGAGCACATGGCCTTTAAGGTTGAGAGATCTCATGTAAGAATTTCACATGAACAGGTTCATTCCCCACAAGAATCATGAACACTCTCACATAACAAATTGTACGCAGCGAAACTTAGAGCGATGTTAAGTACGATTCTAATTTCACGTTCCTATTCTGCTAATCTACATTGAAAGTTACTTCTCCAATTATTGTGAAAGAAGATGAAAAGAAAACAGAAATATTGTCATCTTTGCATGCAGTACCTACCAACTATGAAAGATTATTATTAGGATAAAGATGAAAACATGTCTAAAAAATATCTAAAAAATATCTAAAGGAGAACATGTCAGATAAGCTGGGAAATATGCCCAAACATGATCTGTATGCATTTATCAACATGTGAAAAAGCAACATGATGTCCATTCCCAGGCACAAACACAAATTCAGCACCACAATAGCCTATCAACAGCAATTTCTTAGGATAACATCTCTCAGGGGTCACAATAACTAGTTCAGGAGACTAGACAAGAATACACACTACAATTCAATTGCTGAAAAAATAAACCTGACTTGGTATACTACACCAACAAGCCTTGATATAAACATTAAGAATATAGAACAGCCGTATGCAAATTGAATTCTTAAAGGAAATTGATATGAAGTTTTTCGTTAAATCTTAGTTCTCGCGTTATGAGAAGACATTTACTGTAGACTTTCTTCAATAACCCCCAAGTCACCATAGAATGATCGAATCATAATTATGGTTATCAAGAACTTTTAGAATTATGAACTACACTAATCCTTCACAGTTCATATTTACTTGAAAATTCTGGCACAAGGCTGAATGTTTTATGACAATCTACAGAAGCAAGGGGCTTCTAATTTTTTAATGGAAAGATGTATATAAACTAAAGTTTGTATTCACCTCTATATATCTACATATGCAAGGCGCTTCTAATTTTTCAATAGGAAAGATGTATATAAAGTAAAGTTTTTATTCACCTCTTTATATAGGTGGAAGCCCTTAAGTGAATTGGAATCCAAAATAACTAGAGTATGTTTGGTTAAAGTGCAATTGCAGTATAGGGGGACTGGGCAAAGGTCAAAACAATGTATGCAGGTGGTGCCATCTCATAAGTCATAACATGCCAGAATCAGGGTCACCCAAAATTCCTAGTGAGTACAAATTCCTGTAAACATTTTTCCCCTAACTTCCTGAACAAGACCACAATATTATCCTAGGTTTTATTATAAGGATAAATTGACTGAGAACCTAAATAAAAAAAAATGTTATCTGTAGGAAATCCCATAATCCAACAAAAATACAGGTAATGACTGCCCATCAAACAACAAGATCATAAACTAGTATCATGTTGTCATACAGAAATGAAGGAAATACTAAGAACAAAACAGATGCATAGACAAAGTGAAAACCATAAACTGGTCCATTTATCTAGCAAATCACCGTGCTATGCAAATGAGACTCATAGATTTAGGGCCTGTTTGGCATGGCTCCAACTCCAGGTAGAGCAGCTCCACTCCAAAAATCCAGGTGGAGCTGACTCTGAGTAGAGTTGGAGCTGTCTGTTAGGGGTGTTTGGATAGAATAGTTCTCTCAGCTCTAGAATTGTGTTTTATGAATGTGAATTGCCCAAATTACCATTCGCCAGACACGCCCAGTTGCCCTGCCACGCCCTGTCCTGCGATGCTCAGATGCAGACGACCGCGGAGACGTCGGACACCGCGTCCAGCTCCTTCGTCAGATTCTACTCCGCCAAGGTATCCGAACAGAAGCATGACCCTGATTGTTTTCCTAGCTTCGTTTGTTTCCTGATCTGGTGCTTCGGATTCAGTTCTTGCACTTTCCCAAACGTGTTCCCGTCGGTTGATTTCTTGGAGAACAAACCTCTTGTTGACTCGCAAAGATTCATTCTAGCGTAATTGCCAGCTTGTTCGCGCAATTAATTTTTAGCTAATTGAAGTTTGTTCTATCCTGCAAATTTCTTGGTCGTTCTGTTATGAACAAGAAGCGTTCTGCCAAATTGGTTCATTCGTTCTGTTCTGAACAAGCCGCGCTGAGGCTGTTCCCCATCGTCCTGGACCTGCCGCCCGACAGCCGGCAACGACGAGATGGAGTTTGTCATCTAGAGGTGCTACTCCTAGTACTACTGGAGCTCATAGCTCTCCTGAATGCGGGGGCGAGCCGTCGTGGCGTGGCAGGAGGGAAGGACCGGCGCGGCGAGGGGGCCGGGCGGAAGGACTGGGTCGGGGGCGAGCCGCCGACGGGAAGGACGGGCGCGGGGGAGAGCCGTCGTGGCGCGGCGGGAGGGATTGAGGGAAGCACCGGCGCGGCGATGGGGCCGGCGGGAAGGACGAGCGCGGAGGGAAGGACCGGCGCGGCGGGATGCGTCGGGGATGGTAAGAAAAATAGAAAAGATAACGGTTCGCTGAGCTGAGTTGTCTAATCGATGGCAAAGGTGGGTAATTTTTTTGCAACTCCATGTCTACGTCTATTTTAGGGAGTTCTAGAGTTGGAAAAGAGGTGCTCCAAGAGAATGAACTAGAGCTCCAAAAACTCCATGGAGTTGGGCTGCTCTGGAGTTGGGGCGTTTGGCTAACTCTATCCTGGAGTTTACTGGAGTTTAGCTCTGGAGCCATGCCAAACACCCCCTTACCCAATACAACTTCAAGGTAAAACTACAACAATAGTACATGGGATGTTTCTGTTTCCTGTTCTTGCAAACAATCAGGAAATGCGTTCTCTGGCATTTTCCCCAAAGAAATGTACATTGCAAATAGGGTACCATGATCCCCCATTTCCCAAGAACCTAGAAACCAAATACATCGACACCTGGCAGGTCGCTAAAGACTAAATCTGCTCAAAGGCTAGTACTTGCACCCACGTTTCCAGCAATTTGGTTTTCAGTTCGCTCTAAACAGATCATACGGTGTAAATACCAGGAGATGGTACATGAAAAAAGAAGCAAGATGTCAAGGAATCCACCTTCGCCAGCTTAATCTCGTCCTGGAGCTCATGGAGGCGGTTGTTGAGGCGGCCGAAGCGGTTGATGTTCTGCTGGTCCTCCCACGTCACCTGCGCCTCCGTGCCGTCGCCCTGCGGAACCAATCCCCCACCACAACAACACCGCTCGGATTAAGCCAGGATTAAGTAAAGCAAGGGAGGAGGTGTTTGGCTTGGGGGGCTAGGGTTTGCTCCACCACTTTACCTGCTGCATCGCCGGTTCTCTGAGTGTCGCGCCGGACGCAGATCAGAATCGAGGGCGTCGTCCTCCGCTGATCCGCGCTTCGGGCTCGTGGATTGCAGCCGCTGCGAGATTTGGTCGGGGCTCGAGCACTCGACCGTGAGAGGAAAAAGGAGGAGGGGGGAAGAGTTTTGAGGGGGGAAAGCGACAACGAAGGTAATCTGTTTTTCAATATAAAGTCGAGAATGATAAATTTAGAAGGAAAAAAAAACAAAATGTTTTAGATTTTGAAATGGGAGGTGTGCATAGGATAAAGTCCTAGCGACTTGGGGAATTCAATCCCAATAGATTAATATTTTCTGTCTCGCTAAGCCTGGGAATGTGACTGTATTCGTTGAGTTGATTCTAGTAGATAAATGTGTTTATTTGGCCAGAAAATAAGAGGTGATATTAGGTCTCGTTACACTGGATCTGCATAAGACCTTGTTAGTTTGAGTCATAGCATAGTTGGAGATATGTCATTGGTATCACACTTTCATAATGATATGTGGGGGCTCACACAAGTTAATGATATGTGGATCTGGATGGCATAACTTCAATTTAGCAGAATTATAATGACAGTCTTCAAATTTTTCCTTATATTGTATTGTATATAAGCGCAACGATCTTATAGGTTTTTGCACAAGTTAAAATCCCATAAAATTATATATGTTTTTGCGTTAATTGACTTCAAATTAATAGATTCTGTGTATATCTATAAAAATCCTAGCTCCACATAGTTTTGATCCTGGATCCACCACTTTATAAGTGGTCTAATTGTTGATGACATGTGGTGATAACTCTATAATAGAAAAATATTGCCTATAAAAGATTTCTTTCATGTTCTCAAATCATCTTTCAATTACTATATAATCTTTCTTGTTGCAGCATGTGCTATCTGCACCGTTAAAATATGGTTTAAGAATCGTGTTGTTGCACTCTCTCCACTGCTTTACACTACTAATTTAGACTGTACATATCTCGATATGGTGCTGGACTGTGAGGACATTGCAACACAAAAAAACTGCTTACGGCTGATGTCATCCTAGTATGCACGCCCTGAGAAGAGAAGCTAGAACATTCGATCATATTGTTTAGATTTTTACGTTAACAATTTATCATGGAGGAGAGAAAAATTATGTAATCACACATGGGCACATATGCAAAAAAAAAAAAATGCTCCAATATGGCTCGCTTTGCCAACATAGTGCTAGTTGTGTCTGTCATTACAGGTGGAATTAGACTAAGGGCCCATTTAGATCTTTGGAATTGAATTTATTTTAATAATTATAATTTAGACACATATTAATTAAACTAATATAGTTGTGTATGGATTATATTTGTATATTATTGTTGGCTATAGGAGAGAAATAGTTATGTGTTGTATTTTTACCGTATAGAAGTAAGTTGAAGAGTGTACTATAAGTTACAAAGTAGAATCATAACATGGTGATTTATACAATCAAATTCTATCCCCCACCCTATAGATTTGAGGTAGACTTATATGTGAACTTTGAAAGTGGTGGAATGTCACAATCCAAGTTAAATGATATAATATAATTAATTAATGATAAAATTAATTAAGTATATTTCAATTAAAAAAAATGGAAGGATCCAAACAGCCCCTTAGAGTTTCATACTCGAGTTGGATTTTACCTTCAATACTCGCAGAAAAGAAGAAAATATAGTTTGGACTTCCTAGATTTCAATAGACTGGATATATTCTGAAGTTAGATATTCGTGGAGATAATAAAGTCCAAACAAAACATGGATTATTCTTGGATATATCCTACATGCAGAATCCCAAAATCATCCATAGATCACCATCATTAAACTACCCGGGCTGTCTGGGCGTCGTGTACTCGTGTGGCCGGCCGGAGCGACGCGCGCATGGCGGCGAGGTCCGGCAGTGGCGGGTCCGCGCACCGCGCAGGAATGGGTATGACCATATGACAAGGCCAGAGAGCCTCATCACCACGCAAGGCAACAACGACAAGGTCCTTGGTGGCATTGGCATGCAATGCCATGGCATGGCACGGCGGGCTGTGTTGTGGTGATCAGCAGGCGCGTCAACGACGCCGCCGGCCGCCACGTACAGGCAAAAGCCCAAGCGCATAGTTTGGGATGATAAAGCTGGTAGTAGTGCAGTGAATCAAAGCAAAATACGGTCAACGAAAATAAATCAAATCAGACACTTATCATATATAGTCAGTTCTAGCATTTAGCTAACTGCTTGTTGGAGCCAAAAGCTAATCATTAGCCTATGTTTTCAGATACTAATTAGGAAGCCTAAACGTGGACTTATTTAGAGTCAATAAGAGCTAATGAGGGATAATTAATGATTAGAGTCCATTAGCCCTTATTAGTCCATTATTAACTCATATTTAATCTATTTTTATATGGTGAGCTATTTTTAGCTCTAGGAGCTAGAAACAAGGAATAATATATAGGAGAATAATGCATGAGACAATCCGAACAAATAGTCACTAGCGAGTTCAAAGACAAATATATAGGGTTACAATTTGGTGTTACAATAAGTCACGATACAGCAGAAAAGACTCTGCAATCAACTCTGGTCATCTCTTACAAGCAAAGGCTACGAGTCTCTCTCCCTATATAATTTATGGCCAACCAAAACATCAATGATACCTACAAGTATCAATCACGACTTTCTATCTATACCACTATCGATGTATAATACTAATAAATAAGAAAAGGACATCCTAAAGGAATCAAACAACATATGCTATAACATCAAAGAATACATGAATAATGTGACACCAAGGGCAAAGCTCTGAAGTGAGCCAGCCACTGCATGTTGTGAGGCTGTGTCGTCAGGGAGAGTTTGACCTCTTCCAAAGGGCCAACAATTGGCTGGCTCTGGCTATGGCCGCCTCACGGGAAAAAATAGGTTTGAGGGCCTGAATGTTTGCATGGTGCGTTCACATTGCAGGGGCGTTTGGCCGTCCGTATGTTAGCACCATTACAAACTCTTTAGCGGACGAACCGGTCAAGGTCTGAGTTGTCTGTGTCGCTCTTCCATTCAGCCACAGCTCTACTAAATTGCGCAGAGGTTGTGAAGGGTTCACTGGCTGCTCGCAACACTTTATTTCCACCTGTAACAGAAATATCAAGAGGTATTCAGACTGGCAATCATGCTTGGTTCCTACGGGAGTCCTCCACAAAAGCCCAAACAGATAGAAGAATACCTATTGCAATTATAGGCATTAGGAAAAAAAACGAAGACTATGTCTACAGGGTGCAAATGGAGGTGCAAAGAGTATCATCAGGGGGAAATTGTAAAGAGTGGTCAACATATGCAGTGTCATGAAGTTGATACAGGATGTATTTTTTATGAATATGACAAGGAGAAATCAAGTGTACAAAGGCCCAACGATACTATACAAGACAGATGACTGATTTCTCACCTCAGACTCACTTGGAAGACTGAGCTTCTGCATGAGGTACTTTTGGATAGATGAAGCAGGGACATTTCCATCTCTGTGGTTATAAAATTCCGCATATCAGTCTTGATCAAAAGGATATGATATTAATTCACAAAGAAACACAAAATCAATTTATTATATAGCACAAACACATTTCACTATGGAACTAAATCTGATCTTGTAACTATACTACTGAAGAGATATCATTCAAATTTACAAACAAGTAAATATAATGTTATTCTTCTTATTACATTATAAACACATCTATAGATCAACATCAATATCAAGGCATGTGGAAAACAAGATTTGTCTTAATCTTCAAGTCCACCAACATTTGTAGATAGCTCCAATATAGGAATATGGATAAATGTTTGTGAACAAAATGCTTTTCAATTCTGTAATGTGCTGCTACTTGCAAAGACAATCAATGCTATGTACTTGTCATACAAGTATCTCTCTTCTTATTTATCTTCTAATGGAAGTTCCTACATTTTCTGTCTAGTATTGTGCTGTTTGTCATAGATGTATCTGCTGAAAATCAAGTGTAATAAATAAATAGGAATTTGACTCAAGGTCAAGTATAGAAAAATCTATTAAATTAGGGCATTAAACTGCTTAATCAAAAGATGAGTAAAGTTGAGCTCACTTTATTCGCAAATAGTGGGAAGGAATCTGTGGTAAAGGTGGATCTCCTTTCCTGAAAGTAATTAAAGCACAAGAAGATCAGAAACAAGTCCATGCTTGCTATTTGGTTTCTTGGATACTAGACAAAAGGGATCCTGTGACGAATTGGAAATGCTTACTGGTCAAACGAGGCAATCAATGAAAACCATATAGAGCTGAACTTCTTTGCACTCTGTGCAGCTGCAGCTGGCTTCACATCTGTTGGAGCTTGAAGATCTTTCCTCTTCCGTGCAGTACCTTGAGCTCTTCTTTTTGGCAGCACTGGTGGCGTGGGAACATCTTTTTTGCCATCCTCAGTTTTGGACTTCTCCAGATTCTCCCTTGGCTTTGCTTTGCTAGCAAATGTACCACTCGTAGAGCCATTTATTTGCTCTCCCTTAACAACTGGACTCTGTGAACTTGACCTAAAGGATTTTGTCCTGTTTGCAGCTTCTACTAAACAATTTAAAGGACGCCAGAGTTCAGACTTATCTGCCAACTCATCCTTACTATCACCTTCGTTATCTTTGTTGGAGGAATGGTTAGATGCCTCCGCATTAGGTGATATCTGCAGACAATAGAATCACATTACTATTTACTACCACTATGTGCATTCTTCTAGTCAATGCACGCCTTTTAGGAGTTCAGGATGCAAACTCATGACTTCAAAACTACTCTGCTCTAACTAGTACGAGACGCAGCAGATATGAATCATAAGGAGCAAGTCGTTTACCTGTCTTCTTGTTTGCGGTGCTTTGCTGGAATTAGCAGGCAAATTTGAATTCTGAGAATGACTGTCACAACTATCAATTTCCTTTTTTACAGGATCTTCAATAACTGGACCAAGTCCACGCAAGGCGGCAGCGGCAGCAGCAGCAGCAGCTTTTCTGGCAACTGCTCTTGTTCGCCGTCCAGTCAAGCCTGTTGGTTTTACTTTAGGTGTATCGACGACTAATGAAGAGATAGATCTTTCTTTGACTTTAGTGGGAAGCGAAATACTAGATGGAAGTTCTTCTGCATTAATCTTCTTTCTTTTGAATGGAAAAAGTTTTGATCTCACATCTTGTAAGCTGTGATCGGCCCTGAAAATCATAAAACACAAGTTAAGAAAGGCACAAGGTAGGTGCAAAGTCATAGAAATAAAATTACAAACCATTCGTTTTTCAACTAAATTAAAGAAGACATGTACAATAATGCACTAGCAATTAAGCTATTCCAGGGCATATGTATGCCAATGTGACCTATAGTGTCACAAAATTCCAATGAAGTTGGCATCAACTGCAACAGTGACACAAAATCTTGGAGAAGTCAATAACACTACATAGTAAATGTGTGCAGAATTTCAGCAACATCACACTCTAATAGATGGTACAGAAAATAAAGCAATAAAATATTTTTTAATATTAGAGTATTATGTTTAGCACAGGTTTTTAACCCAAATTTTACTGACAAAATAAGGCTCAAACACTCAAACTACATCCATATATACATTTTTCAAATGAAAATAACTATCCAACTAACTGGACAAACAATAATCAAACATGTGCATTGAATACCGAATTTATAAAAAGATAACACTTCACATAAAACTAAAATGAACTCAGATCCATATCTTCCTGACGGGAAAAATCTAAAGTGGAACTATATCCTACGGAATGTGGATGTCCGATAGTAGTAATAGATGAGATGGATGATTTGCGACTATTTTGCATCCCGAAGGAAAGTCAATGTATGATCAGCAATCCAGAAAACGTAATGTTACTGTACAGTTTTGGCATCATTTATTTTGACTTTAAGATAGCACATAGCACAATGGATAAAATACAGAATCATGAGAACATGTATACCTAAGCTTCTCAGTAGGTGTGCAGCCAAGATCAATTTTACATACTGGGCAGCATTCTACTTCCTCATCATCAAACTTCTGATATATACACTTTCTGCAAACTGCATCAGATTGCAAAGATTAGAGCTTTGAAATTACATCTTCTAATTAAAAAAAGAACTTTCAAATTGGTAGAACGGTAGTCATAAACGGGGCACTGCGCTAAAAAGATCGAATCCCAAAAATAATTCTTCAAATGATCTCACTGAAGATACACTTGAATATAAGGTTGACATCAAAGCAGCAACTATAAAAACATCAGACCCAAGATCCACGTGTGTAATCACAAGCTGCCGTCTTCCTACATCTATTGCAGAGTTACATTGCAGTGCTTCCTCCCTGTGCTTTTCAAAAATATCATCTTAACAATATAGCTACACAATCAATCTAGGCTTTGTAGCTTCCAGATTTCAAAACAGCAGTTCAAAACGTGCTGGGAAGTGGGAACCAAATACTGTCATCTCAGTGCATAGTTGCATGACGTTGGGACTTGCATGACGAATCGCACGCATAACGAGACTGAATGGTTCGTTTTGATTGAAGGTTGATGCAACAAGACGGTTCAGAAAGGGAATTGCACGCTCAGCTTCCTGTAATCCCAGGACGAAGGATGCGTTTAGTAAAGTACAGTAGGCAACAACAGAACAAATGATCGCGGCGAGATTGACATTTACACGGCCTCTATCCAAATAGTACCATAATGAGCTTGAAGAAGCAGCTGGTCGAGCACGAAGACAGAAAAAAAAAAACTTAAAATGGGACTGTTCTGGTAAATGGTATAGTTTAGACAAAAGAAAAAAAAGGTTTGAGAAGCACAGGTAGCAGCGACAGACGTGACGCGAGATTTGGCGACGGCGTGTACGTATACTTGCGGCTACAGCGATGAACAGAGGTATAACTGAGGTGAGGTACTGATGAGGCATGATAAGAGGCGACGAGACGTGCCGACCCGACCCAACCCATGAGCACGAGACGAGACGTGGAAGGCGCACCGAATCCACCCCGAACGCGATGCAGAGGCGGTGCGCGCACGTGGAGGCAGCCAGGCAGGGGAGGGGGTGAAATCCGAGCGACGTGCCGGAGGCGGCAAAACGCGTGGACGATGCAATGCAATCAAGCGGCCGGGGGCGGCGACGGCCGCGGAGGAACGGGATCCCTAGGCGCCGCGCCGCCGGGCGCCGACACGGGCAGAGCGGCGGCAGCTGGTTGGTTTTGGTTGGTTGGTTACGAAGGAATCACGAAATACGTGGAAGGAAGCGAGGGAGGCGGGGGAGCGGGGGGAAACTCACACGTGTGGAGGCACTCGGAGATGGTGGTGGCGTTGCGGAGGAGGCGGCGGCAGAGCGGGCACGTCATGCAGCGCGCCAGCAGGTCCCGCTTGACCATGACGACCCCGCGCGTCCCCGGGGCGGCGGCGGCAGCAGGGGAGGTCGGAGAGGTGGAGTAGAAGGAGGGGCCGCCGCCGCCGCCGCGCCGGCGCCTCTTCCTCCCCCGGGCGGTTGCTGTGGCGCCCCTCCTCTCGTCCTGGTCCTCCCGGGCTCCCCCCGCCGTCTTGACCACGTCGTCGTCGTCGTCAGCCCGGGCCTCCGCGTCCGCGTCCGCCGAGGCGGGCAGGGGCAGGGGCGCGGCCGTGGGCGTCACCTCGTCCGGTGGCGGCGAGGGGGATTCTTCCGGCGGCGGCGAGGTGGGCCCCGGCTGCATGGCGCATGCGGTTGGTAGTCGGCGCAGGGTGGGGGAGGAGAGATCGAGGAGGGGAGACGGACGAACGAGGGAGGGAGGTGGAGTCGGAGAAGGGAAAAAAATGCGGTGTCCGGTGCCCCCCTGTGCGCCTGCGTGCTGAGGGCGACAAAGGCAAAGGAAAAAGTTTGGGAGGTGGGCACTGGGCAGGCGCGCCAGCCAAGCCAAGTACTCGTTCGTAGCAGCAGCAGCAGCAGCAAGGCAGGAGGAAGGGTTCGCCCAACCCAACCCAACCCAACCCAGGCCTTCTTTCCTCTTCATTCACGGTTGGCAGTGCGGCTGTGCCAACGTGTCGCAGTCTGAACTTGGAAGGCGTCGCCGCGCCGTCTCTCTTCGACTACTACTCCCTGCTCCTCCTACTGGCGAATGGCGATCGCTTGGCTTGGCTTGGCTGAGCTTCTTCCATCTGCTCACCTCACCTCCTTAATCTCAACTATTATCAGTATTAATTAGTAGTAACAAACAAATCATGGACGTTTATGTCGCGTAGCAGTAGCAGGCTACCACGGCGAGCGAATGGGGGATTTGTTTGTAGACATGGCGTTCAGGCGTTGGTTCCATTGGGGCAACGTGTACGTGCGTACGTACGTGTAGCAGCTGCAGAGGTGCGGCTGCACATGGATCGATGGCGATGTTATTTATGGTGTGGGATGTGGCCTGGCCGTGTAAATGCGTCTGGGCCTCTGCCTCGATCCATCCGCACGCTGCCTGTACCGGTACGAGCACAGGCTACAGCAACCGCAACCCGGGCGTGCGTTACTAGACAACCGCGTCGGGATGGATCTGACGGTGACGAGACGATGAAGAACAATCCAATCCATTCTCCCCCGTGCATGCACAGACACAGCCGAAGCAGATCCCGATGCCGTACCGTACGGGTCCATTCCATGCAAGGGACCTCTCATCCTGCACGTACTCCGATCCTACGTGTGTGTGTGTGTGTGTGTCCCCACCAGCCAGGCACAGGCACGCATGCAGAGATGCAGGCGAGACGTGCAGTCCAACAGCTCCTCCTGGCTCCAGTCCAGCGGTAGCAGGCAGCCGCAGCTAGCTGCAGTTGGTGGGGACGCCAGCCCATTCCCTCTGCCCCTGCCCCATCGCGTACGCGGGCACCGTGATCTACGTCGCTCGCCCAAACGCGGCCAGGAAAGCAAAGCATGCATTGAATGAATGAATGAATAAAGATGATCTGTAGTTCTGTACTGATAGTATAAGATATACTCAGAACAACGCGCGCTTGCTTGTGTGCTAGTCCCGGCCAACGGGGTCAAGCTAAACAAGCAATAATGCATCATAGAGTGGTCCCATTTTTTAAATAAAGATGAGTGGTTAAATTTAGATTTAGAGAAAACAAACAACCAAACGAGCTATAATTAAAACGGAAGAAGTAGCTATGATAACGTCAACTCGACGTTGGCAGAGAGCAGAGACGAAATAGAGTAATAGTTTCAGCTCCATTTCCATTTAACTTGCACAGGCACAGCAAGCACGCGGTGCGAAATGCATGATTGAGATTTGAGAGAATGGAAGGAAGTGGCAGCTCCTCCCCACGCACGCACGCACGTACCACGAAGAAAGGAGCTAGCTGGCAACGCGGTCGCTTGATCGATCGTCCCCAGCTTGAGGAACAGGGCTTATATAATTATTCGCCGTTTCGTCTCCCGTCCTGATGCTAGATGAAATAGAATATGTTGAATATATATCTTGGCGTACGTATACTTTTGTGTACTCTATCTACGCCGCCGTTGCATCTTACACGTCAGCACCAACCACCGCCCGGGGGGGCCGTCGATTCCGATAGCTATTGCTGTTGTCTTTTACGTACGGCCGTGACGCGCGCGCATAGCCTAGCCGCGTACCGCATCCGCAGGCTCGCAGCGATACGGAATGCAAGTAGGAGTACTCGTATGCGCACTCGGAATGATTATATATACAGTACTTACTCCGTACATACAGTACTGTATATAGGAATAGGATGGTGCACGACGACGAAGGAAGGCGGCTGGTCATGCATCATCAGTGTGGCGCGAGGTGAGAGCGTGTCAGTGTACTACGTGTTGCGTATCCTACTGGTGCTAGCTAGCTAGCGCGCTCACGTCGTTGGTAGGGGACGCCCTGGGGCCTGGACGGACTAGTGCGCGCGTGGTAAAGGGGACGGCCAAATTACTATACGGAGCGTGGACGTACGTAGCCGTTGCAATCTAGAGAACCGACACGTGTTAGTCAGTTCAGCTAGCCATGAGCCCATGACGCCACTCAGTACAGTAGAGAGAGAAAAGCGATGGACTGACCAACCCCACCGATTGGCGGAGAGCCGTGTCCCGCCAAGGAGCAGCATGTGGATAGGGCCAAAAGGGGCCCAGTTTCCTCTTTTTTTTTTTTGTACGGGAGCACTATGGAGTACTATGAAAGAAGGACAACGAGAAGAGATGTCATTCAGGAGCCCCCCATAAGCAAGTCCCTAATTACCATTTGCAAGGCTGTGTTTAGTTAGACTTATAAGACATTAAAGATGTGATGGTCATGTCTTGATTTTTTAGAGACTGGCATGTTTTTTTTTTTTTGGTTTGACACACTATATATAGTGATTTCTCCATTGTGTGTTGTGGTTTTTACACAATGAGTTTTTTCTGTGTCAACATGGTGGCTATAAAAACTACCGAACAGATTTAGAGTTGGGAATACATAAAGATATTAGTTGTTGTCATACACAAACACTGTGGGAGTATCTACATGCATATTTGTGTTATGTCGCATCTGACCAGCCCCACTAAACAACGAATGCTCACCCAGATTCATTTATGGTGAATAATCAAACATATCCTACACTTTTCATTTTTTGGCAAAAAAGTATTTCTGCAACTTTCCTTTTTTAGAAAGTCACAAAGTTATACACATAACTTCAACGTATAACTTATGTGTATTAACTTATAACTTATGCCAAAACTTAGAAACATGAAAGGTTATGAAACACAAATCATGTACAAAAGATTAAATATAGAGGAACAAATTAACTTATAACTTATGTCAAAACTTGAAAACACACAAAAGCTATTAAACACAAATAAACGAATTAACTTTTAACTTACCCAAATCTTGAAACATAAAAGTTAGGAAACACAACTTATGTATAAAATGTTATATTGTCAAAGTTGTGAATATAAATTATGCATGAAAGTCTTAGTATGTATAACTTGGATTTTTTTTGTCCAAAATAGGAAGTTGTGGGACTGTTCAATCGTTCGCTGATGCTCGCGGAAGTGGGAATTGGGTGGTTGTTGTCTCATCATCTATTCAGCTCATCCACGCGACATAGGTTTTTGTTTCTATATATATATATATATATATCATTTTTTTAATATTAGCACGTGTGAAACTAAAAAATTAAGAAATTAGTCATTTTGTCAAGCTAGGAGACGTACATGGCGTGACAAACAAATATGATTATGCTACATGTGTTGACACGATTAAATTGACACTTTGGATATATCGCCGTTTTACTTACTTGGCCTGGCCAAAAGAAGTGACTGCTGCATTGGTACTTCCGTAACGTGCGTTGATCGCATGCGGGTGTTCCGTTTAATTTACGTGACAAAGCCGCATGGTTCCGGAGTTTTGGGTACAAAGACAACTGCTGCAAAGCATGATGTCATTGTGCCGTGCCCAAGCAGCTGCCGGCCTGCCGCCACTCTTCGGGCCATGTGGCTATGATAGGATACAGCATCATTTTGCGGCGAAGAGGATATATATATGATTGAGCTTAACCGCTCTCAACACCCCGTTCTTGATTGGGCTGACAAGATGGCACTAGTGAGTAGTGTGAGTGAGAGGACAAGCAAGTGTCTACGTCGCTTTTCCGAACATCGATATCTGCACTTTTTAATTAGGTGTATACATGTAAAATCCTAATCCATGCCGTGACGTATGACACCGGAACACATCCCTTCCTTCATATCCCATTGGGTTTTGGCCCATAAAGATACCCCCACTCTTTCAGCCTGCTAAGCCAATATATGACCGCTGGTTCCTTTCCATACCATCGATCCAAGTAGATTTTTTTTTTTTTTTTGCGAACACTTCGATCCAAGTAGATCAAGAGGCTGCTCTACTTTTTAGCTTCGCACTATATTTTTTAGTTAAATAATTTTAGTTATACGTACTCTGTTTGAGAAAAATAAGGGTATTGCTATTAAACAGGCGCCTGTTTTCTTCCAAAAGATCCGGCGACGTGTGTTGGCCAGCAGTCATATATAGGCTTTCTTCTTTCTTCCGTTAGCTCAGGAGAACAACAGTAAACTATGCCTTGAACAACATCGTCTGAAAGCTCAGGCACCTGAAGTCTAGGAGATGTGGAAAAATAAACAAAACATTTTTCATCTACTATAGTATACACAAATAAGTTGGCGAATTGATATCTTCAATACCATATTTTTCTCTTCAAACCAATTTTTGGAACGAATTACCAAGAAGTATAGAGAGGCGCCAACGTGCTGGCATGGGATGGTAATATAATATAGCAAAGTCGTTTTAAATCTATCTACCAAATCATATTTGGCCTCTATCTAGGACACGCATTATAGAATGCACTAGCAGTTCCTCTGTTTAAACTCGCCGCAGCTTTTCACGGCGTTGAGGCAAGGGCAAGAAACTCGTTGGCTTAACGAGCCAAGTATGTAACGAAACAAAGCAAACCTTGTCCGCTATACGGGGCCCTGCTCTGCCCAGAAAGTCATCCCGGACGCAATAGATTACTGTAAACGACCGCGTAAAAGATGCTAAGCTGGGTGAACTGGTAATGCACCAGCACCATATTTCCAACGTGGGTTAGGCAGTCTGAAAACAAACTGTTTATACTCAAAATCGAATTCGATTTGAGTCACTTTTTCCAAGGGAGTGAGCGCGGTGGATTCAGAATCTATTTTCTTGGTACTTTCCACAGGCTAAGTAGGCCGATGCGACTTGCGACCATCATGAATCATGATTCCGGTAGAGCTGGGTTGAATCCGCGTGCACACCGACGGAGAAGTGAGCAAACCAAAAAAAAACGAAACTCGATAGAGACTCCACGAGCTGTGGACATGAATCAGAAAAATTTCTGTTATTACTAGCCGGGAAGAGGTTTTACGCCATTTCACACATGAGTTTGGTGCAAATAAAGAAGAGACTTTTATGTATATGTCATTAAAAAAGATGGTCTACTCATCAGTGTCTCTAGAAAGTTTAAACTATCGACAGTGTACAAGTCTAAAACTTTCTCTCTCGCGCCACTCCGTCCGATTTCAGCTGTAACGGTGTCAAACGTCCCTGGCAAATTACTCGAATGCCCCTGAAAATTTTGTTTTTCCTGTGTCATTTCTTCGCTGAGCCAAGATTAAAAAAAACACCGCCTGTAGAGAGCCTGGCTTTTAAAACATCTCTCCTACTGACGAGTGGACCCCGTTCGTCAGCCTATTTGTCTTCTTCCCAAGAGAGCAAGGGAGGGAGGAGCTCGCAGAGCGGCCTCGTCGGCCGCAGCTGCGTAGGGGAGAGGCCTCGCGGACTTGCCGACCGCTGCGCGCCGGAAGCCGCAGCGCGAGGGAGGGACCTCGGGGAGCGCCGCCGCGTGGGTGAGACGGCTCGCCGGCCACCGCGCGTGCGGGAGGGGGCTCGCCGACCGTCGCAGCGTGCGGGAAGGACCTCGGGGAGCGCCTCCGCGCGGGGGAGACGGCTCGCCGGCCGCCGCGCGCGCAGGAGGGGGCTCGCCAAGCGCCGCGCGTGGGGGAGCAAGCTCGCCGGCCGCCGCAGCGCGCGGGGGGGGGGGGGGCTCGAGGAGCACCTCCGCACGGGGGAGACGGCTCGCCAAGCGCCGCCCATGGGGGAGCAAGCTCGCCGGCCGCCTAAGCGCGCGGGAGGGGCCTCGTGGAGCGCCGCCGCGCGGTGGAGACTGTTGGATATGTGTCGAATATGTGTACAATTTTGGTTACGTTGGGCTTGAGTTGTATTGGGGGATAGAATAGAGTTGGAGTCGAACTCTGTATCCTAGGGGGCCATAAATATGAGGCAACCTCTGTAGTAACCAAGAGACGACTTGACGGCTGGTTAGGGTGGTGGCGAGGCCGCGGGATCGCCCGGATGGCGGTGTAGCTGTTGTTTATTATGGGGAGGAGCGTCCATAGTTATTGCCCCGAGGATTAGGCACATCGCCGAACCTCGTTAAAAAACATCGTGCCTCGGTGTCGTTCTCGTTTGCGTATCTTCTTCTATGGTGGTTATGCTTCCGCGTTCATCGGTTAGTAGATCCGTTTGGGTCTGGAATTAACCGAGCACTCTAACAAGTGGTATCAGAGCCAGATTAATAGAAGAAGATCGTGGAAGGTGCGATGGATATATTCTACACCGCGCAAGGCTCGCACGGGTGTGTCCGGAGAAGGACATGGCGCAAGGTGGAGCATGACGACGATCGACGACTCGATCGGTGGAGTTGGAAACTTCAAGCGGGTGGCTTGAACCGTCCAATGGGCTGAAATCAACAGGGATCCGTCCAGACGTGGAGATCGGGTTGATGGCGGCTGGTGGCTGCTGTTCGATATGGGTCAGTCAGACGTGATGGTCAGGTTCGACGGTGCGGCTGGAAGACGTCATGGATGAAGACGGCGGCTTCGACGCGTGATCAGGTCGGGAGTTTGACTATGATCAGCGTGATCGTTGCGGGATTAGTAATGATGGTGGTGAAAACCATGGTGGGCTCGATGTTGATGGATGAAATTGTTTCAAGGTTATGCTGTGGTGAGTCATGTTTTTTTCGGATGACTAAGTTGGAGACGGCCAGATGGGAGTATGCAGGTGTTGGGTGCTATAGGCATGACTGCAGCCCGCTGTGCCAACGTTGAAGTGCAGCAGAGCATGTCCCACGACGAGTTGGAGGAGACAAGTTGATAGGCAAGTCGAATTACATATTTGGATATGTGGAAATAATTCCTTTGGTCTATCTAATATGCTTCCTGGAACTTGCTTGTCGTGAGGTTTGGCTAAAGCGGGGTCCACCTGCATGTGTATTGCACAGTCACAAGAAAAAAAAAAGGAAATCAGCAACCGTACGGAACAGGAAAGGATTCGAGTACCGGAAGTCTGATCTATTCGGACTTAGTTCGAATCTGTTTGGTCTCCATAAATACAGAGAGGGTCACAATATATTGCAGATCAAAGGAAGTTTGGTCTCCATAAATACAGAGAGGGTCACAATATATTGCAGATCAAAGGAATTGGCAGCTCGTGAACCTGAGGTTCTGGAGTTGTGGTGATATGCAGGCGACGCTCAAGCAGGTTGACTACGTCGTGTGCGAGCGGTGAGGCAGTTGACGGGAGGCTTGCAAGTGGCGTGGCTGTGCACAAGCGGTGTACGGCGGCGGGCAGCGGTATACGGCGGATCACAGCACGTGCAGGAGGCGTGTGCTGCGGTGCGTGTGTGTTGTAGCAAGGAACAAGCGCGTGGGTGATGTGCTTGGTGTGCGTGGAGCGAGCACGCGGGCGTACATAAGGTACATGTTTTTCGGCGATCTATGACAACAGGCAGATGACGTCGATGTCGTCCAAGTTTAAGATGGCGAGGTTCGATGGCACCGGGAACTTCGGGCTGTGGCAGACGAGAGTGAAGGATCTGTTGGCTCAACAGAGTATCTCGAAGGTGCTCAGCGGGATTAAGCCAGAGAAGGTAGATGATGACAAATGGGAGGAGATGCAGGCGCAGGCATGCACGACTATTAGGTTGAGTCTCTCTGATCAGATCATGTACCATGTCATGGAGGAAAATTCACCGAAGAAAATTTGAGAGAAGTTGGCCAGTCCGTTCATGTCCAAGACGGTGACTCAGAAGTTGTATCTGAAGCAGAAATTGTTTGGCTTGAAGATGCAGGAGGGGTCAGATCTTACAGAGCACATCAATGTCTTCAATCAATTGGTTGCTGATCTTGTGAAGGTTGAGGTGAAGATTGATGATGAAGATAGGGCTATTATTCTTCTGTGTTCATTGCCGAGGTCTTATGAGCACTTGGTTACTACACTGACGTATGGGAAGGAGGATATCAAGATGGAGGATATTGTTGCTGTGTTGCTTGCTCATGATCAACGGAGGAAAAACAATGTAACAGAAGATTCTTCTGGTGATGCTTACCTAGTCAAAGGTGGTCGTAGTGTGGAAGATAAGAGAGGCAATAAGAAGAAGGGTCCGCGGTGCTATAAGTGTGGCGACTTTGGACATGTGAAGAGAAACTGTCCAGAACTGAAGAAGGATGGAGGATCCGTAAGTGTTGTGATTGCCAATAAGAAAGATGATTCGGATAGCGATGATGAACTTCTCACGGTGTCAAGTGAAGAGTCTTGTAAAGCGTGGTTGTTAGATTCTGCTAGCTCGTTTCATGCAACATCAAAGAAGGACTTATTCTCGTCATACACTGAGAAAGAAAATGGTTTTGCTTACTTAGGAGATTCAAGCTATCTTGCTGAAGGAGTGGGCGACATCAAGTTCAAGTTGTATGATGGTGAAGAGATGCTGCTTAAGGGTGTGAAGCATGTGCCAGGGCTAACTAGGAATCTGATTTCGCTTGGTTTATTGCATGAAAAAGGCTGGTTGTATCAGACGATTCCTGATAAGAAGACCTTAAGAGTTATGCATGGAGGCAAGATAGTCATGATTGGTGAGAAGTCAGACGTGCACCAATACAAGCTGAAAGGGAGCGTTGTTGAAGATGGAGTCATGGATGATAATGCAAATATGGCGGTGTTCTATCCTGCTGGTGATGCGGTTGTGCGATCAGCCTCATTAAGCCGTTCGAAGTGAGCGGCGGACGGAGACGACTCAAGTCCGGGTACACGGAGGTTCACGCATGATGACTTCAAGATGGCGTGCATATTCGTCAAGGTGGAGTTTGTTGGATATGTGTCGAATATGTGTACAGTTTTGATTACGTTGGACTTGAGTTGTATTAGGGGTTAGAATAGAGTTGGAGTCGAACTCTGTATCCTAGGGGGCCATAAATATGAGGCAACCCCTGTAGTAACCAAGAGACGACTTGACGGCTGGTTAGGGTGGCGGCGAGGCCGCGGGATCGCTCGGATGGCGGTGTAGCTGCTGTTTATTATGGGGAGGAGCGCCCGTAGTTATTGCCCCGAGGATTAGGCACATCGCCGAACCTCGTTAAAAAACATCGTGCCTCGGTGTCGTTCTCGTTTGCGTATCTTCTTCTATGGTGGTTATGCTTCCGCGTTCATCGGTTAGTAGATCCGTTTGGGTCTGGAATTAACCGAGCACTCTAACAGAGACGGCTCGCGGACGCCGTCTTCGTCTTCTGCTTCGAGCTCGCCGACGGCGAGGACCGTGACCCAGCCGACGCAAAGGACAAGGAGCTGCTCGACAAGGCCGGGGGAGGTGGAGGCGACTAGGCAGGCTACGTTGATAGGTGCGGGAGAGGGGACTGGAGCGAGAGCAGCAACAATGGCGAGAAGCGGAGGAAGAGGGGGCAGGCGAGCAGGCTGGCCAAGGCGGGCTCCTCCTCGTCGGCGTAAGTGGCGTCCTCCTCCGCGTCATGGACTCATGGGCGAGTGGCTCCACTGTCATATACTGGGGCAGCCCCGAGGACGCTGGCTGGTCGGGGAGAAGACGTGTCGCCAGACAAGGGCAATTGAGGTTATTTTTCACAACAGGCCCCACTCGTCAGGACACCCAAACGGTGCAAATCAAACAGAAGGCTGACGGAGTGGCGCAATAGAGAAAAAAGTTTTAGACTTGTACACTGCCGATAGTTTGAACTTTTTAGGGACACTGATGATTAGCCATCTTTTTTAATGACATTCACGTAAAAGTCTTAAAAAAATAACGGCTAAAACGAGGGCCGAATTCGGAAGAAATTCCTATCCCGCGGCTGATCTTGGCAAAAATCCCGGATAGCCCCGACACCCAACGACTTGCAACTCACGTCTCGTCGCCCTCCTCCCCCTTTTTTGTTTTTCCAACTCGCGGGCCGCGGCGGCTGTGCCCCCCGTGCGTGTGTGTGTGTGTGAGAGAGAGAGAGAGAGGGGCAGAGAGGCAGCAGCTGCGTCTGCGTCGTGGCCGGCGCGGCGCTGCGCGAAAACCAAATCCTCCACCTCCGTTCCCCATTCGGCCCCGGGTCTCCCCTCTCCATCCACCCATCCTCCTCGCGCCCCGAAAAATGGCGCCAACCCCTCCGCAGTCTCCCGCGCGGCCCTCCTGCCCCAGCTATTTCCCCCTCCCCTGACTTGACCGACTGACCGACCCCAAACCCTAACCCCCGCGCGGCCCC
Source organism: Microstegium vimineum (assembly GCA_022036555.1). Lineage (NCBI taxonomy): Eukaryota > Viridiplantae > Streptophyta > Magnoliopsida > Poales > Poaceae > Microstegium > Microstegium vimineum. The sequence continues at coordinate 4,820,939 of CM039123.1, read as the reverse complement.
TGGGCGGGTCCCCCCGGCCATGGCGTCGCTGCCCAAGCCGCCGCCGCCGCCGCGCCCCAAGACGCGGGGCAACTACAACTGCGGCCGCTGCGGCCAGCCCAAGAAGGGCCACGTCTGCGTCGGCCCCGGCCCCGCCCCGCCCCCGTCGCCCTCCTCCTCGTCCGGGGCCGCCAGCGCCAGCGCCAGCGGCGCCGGAGGGGAGCAGCACAGGCTCCGCCGCGCGCTCTCGTTCGACGAGGCCGGCACGCCGTCGTCGCCGGAGAAGAGGCCCAAGGTGGAGGAGGACGTGGACGTGGACATGGGGGAACGGGAGGCGGAGCTGGACGAGGACGCCACGGTGGACGTGGGCGCCCGCCCCGTGCCCAGGGAGGTCATGGCGGAGGTGCTGCGCCGCCTCGGCCCCCGCGGGGTCATGGCCGCCGCCGGGGTCAGCCGCGGCTGGCGGGACTGCGCGGCCCGGGTCTGGCGCGCGGCTGAGGAGCTCCGCCTCCGCGTCCTCGCCTCCTCTGGCGTCGCCCTCCTCGGCGCGCTGCTCCCGCGCTGCACCGCGCTCTCCCGCCTCCACCTCCGCATGGAAAGGTGAGGTACCCTCGGCCGAATCTCGACGAATCTCATCCGGAACGGTGCGATTCTTGACGCGATCTGGGCTGGGTGCGCGCCGCCTTGAGATCGATGGGACGACCTCAGCTCCGCGCTGCTGATTTCATGCGATGACCAGGGAATTGACGCGCGCGTAATATCTGCTGATACGGTTATTCAATTTTGGTTAAGGGATACAGAATAAATCGCTAGAATATTATTATACGCGGGCCAAAAGGTCATATTTCTGGGTGACTTCCAAAGTAGTAGTAGTACAGGATAAGACGGGTAACCGATCTGAAAACTGGTGGAGGTGCAGCTGCCTTGGTCTCCAATTGGCATGACAAGACAAGGAGTCAAGGCATGTACGGAATATTTATGTCCTATACTGATAAGGGTGTAGGGATTTTGCTTAATGCTCAGGGCTCAATAAGCACGTACTACAAATTAATAAAAGTGCCTACTATATAACACCATGCAACCATGGGGGAAACCGCATCCTTGTCATATTTTGGATATGTGGACTTGCTCACCTTTTTTTTTTGTTTCTGTGAGGAGATAAGATGTTGGTTTTCCCAGATCATATTTGAACATTGGTTAGGTCAGTTGTGGTAATGCCAGGTTCAAGCAGGGATGCCTGTTGAGAAATGGGTGGGGAGTTGTCTATGTCTTGCCATGCTGTTGCATTATTCATATGCAGGCCTTCCGTTAATGCTTTAGGTCAGTTATTACATCAGTATGAGTGTATGAGCTCATGAATATTAATGTGAGATTAATGTACCACTTTAGAACATAATGAACAGTTTGCTTACTGCCTTGACCTTTGCTTATCCTGTGACATTAAGTATACAACTCTAAACTAGTCTAGTAATGTTAAAAGGACCAAAATGTGGTTCCAGAAGTACCTAATCAAGTTGTAGGGTTATTTGTGAGTGGACACCAAGTTTAGGTTGATTGTTGCTGCTCGATGGCTATAAATATGGTACTGTACAAAGGTGCTTGTTAGATGAATGTATAAACGGTGCATGCATCTGTTTGCAAATTTTATAGAAAGGGCTTCGTTTCAGTTTTTTTTTTTGTCTTGCTAACGTGTTTCTAAAACTAATTCTTTTAAATTGTTTCTAAATTATGATGCCTTCTCTGACCAATGCTGTAGTTTAGACACCCACAATAAGTACTCGCAATCAAATTGGTCAGCGCTCATCAATGGTCACTGAAAACTATCCATGATTTATACTAGTATAAGATCATGTGACATTGTTTGATTGCAGATTGCAGCGCAGAGTGACGTGTAAAAAATATTAAGAATATAATTTTCTGGTGATAAGATTGCTCATGTTCTATGACAAACCTTGTCTAAGCTATCATAGTAGTTTTTTCTCATTTGTTTAGTCTTTTTTCATTAGTTGAACCCTCCCCCCCCCTGCTGAATGTGCTGCATGATTACTAGCAAATAGTCTGTTCTTTGTGTAATGCTTCTTTGCTTCAAAATAATTGCATATCCAGTCTTGCACCGATGATAATTAGTCTGGTATTTTTGTGATGTAAAGCTTATCTACAGTTGAACCATCTGATGCGCTGGAGTGACATTTTTTTTGAAAGTAGCAGGAGCTCTGCCGCTCAATTAAAAAGGAAATAGATTTTTATGTACAACGGCACCCACGGTGCCCAAGAACATCAGTCATAGGACCAAGACACAATATCCACCGCTCACGCGCTTGTTGTTCTACCCTGCAATACACATGGCTCTACGTCTTTGAACAATATCCTCCTTGGCTAGATAGGTGACTTGCTCTGCCGTTTGGTGCTCATTTTTGAAAATCCTCCTATTCCTTTCTTTCCATATGTTCCACATAATGTAAATAACCACTCCATTAAACGTTCGATGTTCTTGCTTTCATATCATACTTGCCACCTCCTCCCACTAGTCTGCAAGGTGCTGGGGCTCTTGTTGGGGCAGCTGCACATCAAAATTTTCCTAGGATAACACTTTGCTCCAAACAGCTTTGGCAAAGAAAAGGTGCAACCCTGTCTCCGATGGTCTGTTGCACAAAATGCAGTGCCCATGATGTGGCCACCCTGTTTTTTGCAGTGCATTAGTATCCAGGCATGTACCTTGCATTTATTTTCTGCATTTGCCTTCCAAATGAGATCAGCTTGGAACTTGCAGTGTGATCCATGAAACTGTATCCAATATGCCGAACGTGTGGAGTATTTTCCATCGGTTGTCCATCTCCAAGCTATGGAGCCCTGCATATCAGGTGTGAGCTGCACATCTTGAATCCTGATCCAAAGGGTGACAAATTCTTGTATTTGAACGGATGTTGTGATTCGCGTCCTGAGAGATCGGATTCAATTGCTGTTTTGTAGTTCCTGGTGCACCGTCCTGTTCTTTTGGTGTGCAAGCTTGAAAAGATGTGGTGCTAGGTATCTTGGGGCTTCGCCGTCTAGCCAATTGTGGTGCCAGAACCGTGCCGTCCCCAATTGTTACTTTGGTCGAGGCATTGAAGAGCAGATGCTCTAGGTCATTGCATGGCAGTGCCGTCCCTGCCCAAGGTTTGGAGTCATGAACCCACTCCTGCCACAACAAGCGTAGGCGCAATGCTCTTCCAAATTTTTCCAAATCTGGCACCCCTAAGCCACCCAACTCTTTTGGTATGCACACTAAACAATGTCCTCCATTGGCGTTCTCATATCCTTTCCAGAGGAAGGATCTTCTGATCTTGTCGATTTGCTTTCTTGCCCACACCACCAGTGGGAATACGGTGAGGTGATAGGTAGGCATCGAGGATAGAACTGAGGTGACCAATGTAAGTCTGCCCACTCTGTTGAGCATTCTTCCCTTCCAACCAGTTAACCTTTGCCCAATTCGTTCAATGAGAGGTTGCACATGGACCTTTTGTAGGGATCTCGTATGGAGTTGCAGACCTAAGTAGCGGCATGGGAAGGATTCTCTTGTCCCTGCAAAGGAGTACAGTACATGGTCTAGCCCGATGTCTTAGCATCTAATCGGGTGGACTGAACTCTTTTCCAGATTTATGTGTAATCCTGAGACCGTACCAAATGCCTCGAGGATCGTTGTGACGGACTCCAAGTCGTCCTTTATTGGGTTAAAGAAGATAGCCGCATCGTCAGCATACATAGAGGTCCTCCATCTAGCCATGGCCAATGGTAGAGGAGAGAGGATGCCTTGCACTGTTGACATGTCAAGCAGGTGTTGTAGCGGATCCATAGCGAGTATGAATAGCATGGGCGTAAGCGGGTCACCTTGTCGGACCCCTCGCATGTGTCTGAAAGCCGGGCCTTGCTGTCCATTTAGCAGCACTCAGAGGTTATTTTGATTTGATAATAGTGGAGATAGTTAATCTACCTATACTGGAAGTTGTGTTAACCACTGTTAGTTGTAGGTCCATTATCTATTCAATTTTATCCCACTTCCATTTTTTTTCTAATATGGCTTAGTTCAATTAGGTGAGTTTTGGGTTCTTAATAACCCAAAGATACCATATGTATGTTTCTTTGCTGAGAAAACAAGTAATACTTTTAATATGCTTGTTTCATTGAACTTTAAAGTCATGCATCCCTACTGGTGTATGTTTCTTTACTGAGATAATGTTTAGTACTCTTAACATTTATCTTGTTCTTTAATGTTTCAGTGATGTTGATGCCACTACCTTGGCTTGTATTGCATTTTCCTGCCCAAGTTTAAGAACTCTCGAGATTACCATGGCTGCTGATGCAGTCAACAGGATGACTGGGTACGTTATGTTTGGTTGTAATATAATTAGTATTTTACATGTTTTACCTTGTTTCCAATGCTACCTCAACTAAAATTGCAAGACGAGATCAAGGTTATTAAACAGTCAGTATGAAGCAGAGGTCCTAATGTAGTAACATATGGACATCAACTAATTGCCATGCTACGTCTCTCTTGCAGAAACCTAGCTAGTTATGTTTAGCCTGCTGCAAAAGTCATCTTGATATTGATTTGTGAATGATTAAAAATTTGCATCCATTATAAGTAATATGTGTTTGCTTTAAGCACCTACATAAATATAAGCTGATCTTATTTTGTGTGCAGGGAGGATCTAAGTCGTTTTGTTTCGGAGAAGTCTACTCTCTCAGTCCTCAAAATTGGTGGTTGCTCTAATTTGGATATTCTTAATTTGTGCTCTTCAAGCCTTTCAATTCTTTGGCTGTCAGATCTTTGTTCCCTTTCGAAATCGGTAATACTGTGTTCTAACACTATTCACAATGATAACAAGTTCATTTTCTGCATTAGTTCACTGGAGGGGATGTTTCTTACAGGTTATGAACTGTCCTAATATGAATGAGCTCTCACTGTGCTTCACACAACAAAGTAGTGATTGTACCGATCTGGTTACTTTGATGGATGGCCTAGGTCGTACATGCCCTAACTTGAAAAAAATGCACATATCATCGAATCAATTATCCAATGAAGCTGTATGTGCTCTAGAGAATGCTAATCTCAGGTATATTTCTGCCCTTTTCTTTCTACTATCCAATCATCTTTTTGATCTAATGTTGCCATATCTCATGCTAATCTCATCAGTATTCTAGTTTTGTATTACTTTAACTTTCTAACTTCAGTCTCGTTATTTTTCACCAGGGGACTGTGCATGCTATCCTTGATTCTAGGTTCAAAAATAACTGATGCAGCTGTTGCATCTATTGTCCGGTCATGTCCGAGCTTGGAGTTACTTGACTTAAGTGGGTAAGCTCCATTCCTTGGCTTTGGAAAGTGGAAATGCAATATGTTATCGATTATCAGAAAGCTGCTATTATATATACCAGCTGGAATGTACTTGTATTTAGCTGAGTTTAGTTACCTGTTTCGATTGCTCCAGATCTAGCATTAGTGATAATGGTGTTGGGATGATCTGCAAAGCGTTCCCTCATACTTTATTAAGGCTGCTCCTTGCTCTTTGCCCAAATGTGACTGCACGTAAGCCCAGAGCTCTTTCCGCAGTCTATTAATCCCACCTCACTGGACATGAGTTTACTGGTTATCATGCATGATTCCCTAATGTAGAGGTAATTTTTTCTATGCTTCTATAGGTGGGATCCAACTAGCCACTGCACAGTTGCCATGTCTTCAACTCATGGACTGTGGAATGAGCCTATGCACTAACATGAAGAATGAAAGAGAGGGTCCGTATTTTGGTGAAATCAATGGAGGTATTAGAATTATACGGAAACTATCCACCTTGAAGAGGCAACCTATTCACCAAAAGCTTATTATAAAGCATGGGAATTTGAAGAAACTCAGTCTGTGGGGCTGTTCTGCAATAGATGTAAGCCTTGAACTTTGTGGGCATTGGTACATCCTAGTGTTTACTAATAAAATCTATAACTAGTTTCACACGTTGCAGGCTCTATATGTAAATTGTCCAGAGTTAAAAGATCTCAATCTTAACTCTTGCACAAATCTACATCCAGGTATCATGTCCTTTCATTTTTTCTCGAGGTTATCAAGTAGGTAAATACTTGTCACCATTACTGATGATTAGAATTACTTGCCTCAGAACGTCTGCTTCTTCAGTGCCCAAATTTGAAGAATGTCCATGCATCTGGATGCCAAGATATGTTGATTGGAGCAATTAGAAATCAGGTATTCCCTTCATTTTCAAATAATTGATACCGCATCCATCCTCAGTTACGCAATCATTTTTCTAGAAAATGCGACCAAGAATATGGCCCCTCATTAGTATCTGAATTCTTAAGTACAAACAATGAGGTTGAAAATGATAAGGGTTGTTAGGACTTTAGAAAGCATGCCTGCAGAGCAGTGTAAGTGGAAATGTTAGTGAACAAAAGTTTTGGGTCAAATAAACGTAGACTACAGGATCTAATGTGCCTGTTTCTAACTGGGTCTTCCTATTGGCCAGCTTCCTTTTGCTATTCACGGATTGGTATTAGTTCACTAGCCAGAAGATCCAGTGTTATTGTATGAGCATGTTTTAGTCTACGTTTGCTAGGCAGAAAATCATTTACTCTGCTAAGGAAGTTGGCAATATTTTGCTATGCTGCTTATAGGCTAACGTTTATCGCAAATGTAGTTGGCATATTTCAACAGATTAGGCATGTGCATGATCTGCGTAACCCAAATAAAAGGGAAAGTGAATTGATCTGGCATAAAATCTTGATTTGAAATTTGTGAAGAAATGGTCTCTTGTAATTTAGAGAGGGAACTTATTCATCTTGGCTTTTGATTTTTGGCTCGTTTTTGCCCTCCAGACACTGATAACATGCAAGCCACAAAACCTAATCAAGCAACTTATATGAACTGGAGTCTAGCATGGAGTGAGCAGAGGGTTGGAGCTGAAGGTATACCAGGCTATATTGCTATAGGTATTCCATAGCTTAGAAACCATTCATTTGGCATTTGTTCCTGTACATTGTAATTTTGGTGTTTCATGTAGGGTGTACTGGTGTTGTAACTTAATTATCTCAACACACTGGAAGCCGTAATTCTGCTCCTCATAGAAAAACTATATATATACTTCTGTTGACTCAAAATTTAGGACTGGATTAAGCCAAACAACCAACATCCTGGATAGACAGGTTGCAGCATAGCACTACCTGCACTTTGTATAGCCCTAGCTACACTAGGCTGAGTTATTTCTCCTGTTTTCAAACTGATGTGTGTGTGTGGCCATGAGTCACCTCTGGGCAAGTTACACTTGTGATGAGGTGGATGTGGACATTGTAGCTTGTATTCACTTTGTCATACTTGGCCCCTTTGGCCGGTAGGAACGGCGCAGGAAAAATATAGGAAGCGAACACATAGGAAAGGGAAGCCAGCTGGATTCCTTTGGAATCGTTCCCGCAAAAAAAGAGCGCAGCGTGGATGTTTCGTTTCCTACGTGTACAGTGAGAGCAGACCCTTTCCTCCATCGCTTTCCTCCGGAACAATTCCCGTAAACCAAACAAGTGCTGACGTCATCTATTCTTATGGAATTGCTTCCTCCGTTTCACCTGCATTTACCCCGCATTCCAAAGGAGCCCTTAAAAGGTTTGAATTGAATAGTTGTAGATTGGGAAGCCTTTTTTTGTAAGCTGAAACGAAAGCCATGGAAGATGCTGTTAGCCTGCTTATTATGTAACAGAAACAGACCTGAACCAGGTTGACATTTGGTTCATAGTTTCAGAACTAAAACAAAGAATTGAGCAACTTAAGTTAGCAGTATAATGTTCACTGGATCAATCAGTTTCATTATAAAAAGGGAATGGAAAGGGCATTATCCCTTGGTCTTCTGCTTTTCCAATGTATTGCCAAAATTTTGCCAGGTTCTGAATGAGTTCGCTGCAGCTGAACCATCTCTTCCATGCAAGCGGCTAGCAGATGGCTCAAAACGGGTTCAACTCTCCCAGTTCCTAAAGCAGCAGGTAAAAGCGCTATGCCTTCCGCCCAGCCATTTTTGCAGGGATTTGTCTAATTACTCCTGTGTATTTTTTCAGCCATCGGAGGCCGACAAATTGATTGAATTGAGCCAGACCCAGTGCACTGTACATCTTGGTTCACAATAACATCACTAGAGCCAGTTAACCGAGCACACCAAATTATGGGAATCATGCACCACATAACATTATTAATTCGTTGTATACTTGCTGTATTGCATCAGAACCTGTAGTGCTTGTTGTATAAGCTGCTAATTGCTGCCTGGACATGTCTTAATCCCTCGTGGGTTTCTTTTAACTGTCCTTGGAAACACTGTAGAGCAATAATTTGTAACCATGGCTCGTATTTCTACGAAACAATAATGATCCTAGATCACTTATTTCGGTATGGTGGCATTATTCTGCTATTGCTTAAGTGTGAGCTATCTATGGATATTGGTTCTTCGACCTCTACTTTTAGATATAAGGGTGAACAATATCCATATTCTGTTTAATTTCAGTGTTGGGAAGATAATACTTATTCTGCCGAGAGGATCCATATCATAGTATTCAGTTCAATTTCTACAATGTCAAGAAGATCACTCTTTATCCGGCAGAAGATAGGATAAAAAAGCCCGCAAGGTTCTTCGAGCTTAGGCTGTCTGCAGCGGCTCCTGTATATGAGTACTCCAGTACATTTTAGAGAAAAAAAGAACGCAGCGCTTGCTGTATCTGCCTCCGCCAAGCTCGCGCACCCGCTATTGCGAGCGCTCGCTCAAATGCTGCGAGCATGTACTGTGCCTGTACTATGTATCCTCGGTCTACGCGCCTGGTTATTTCAACGAAATAAAAATGATATAACTCACAAACTAAAAACTTAAATTAAATTTTATTTGCATCATTAAATTCGTTTCAATAAATCCTTCAAAACAAAATCTCACATGGATATATTTAGATAAATTTTATTTATAAACATGTGTGTCTCACTGTTACCGATTGATATAAAGTATGAGATATAGAGGATAACGAGTGTAGAAAAATATGTATAGAGAAAAAAAAAATGAATATAGAGGATGAAGAGTGCGGACAGTCTTATCTTTGTTTATATGGTAGGCCGCTCGCAGAACACAAAAAAATAAAAATTCTTGAGTGATGCCAGTTTTCAACGGCTGCAAAGCATTTCAAACGCGATCCCGTATCTCAGATCTCAATGCACATGGCATGCTCCCGGCCGCTTCAACTGCATGGAGATTAACAAAAAAAAAACTGCATGGAGATCCTTCATCCTTGCAACAACTTACATCGTGTGTGCACTTCAATTTTCATTAAAAAAAAAGATGAATCGTTGACGCTGTTCCTCGGCATCAAAGTCAGATCATGTTTCATTTCTTTTCAGCACATTGGGGTTTGGAAACATCCTTAGAAAACATGTTAACAAAAAAAAAAAAACTCTATGATAATATACTCCTACGACATAAGTTGTTTGGTCAGCATGTGCCTGAAGCCCTGAACCGTCCAAACCCAGCGCCCCAGACCATGTCAGCGCTTAACTCATCTCTCCTGACCACCTGGAGTGGAGCTCCCATATCTGCCCTCGTAGCGGTACATCTCCTGGTATGTGGAGACGAGCATGGCACCGGTGTAGTAGATGCTGCTATAGGCCAAACTCCAGCCGATGTGGTCGTCGACATTAGTAGACGATAATAGCGATGGCAATAAGCAGGGAGCGCATGTTTATTGTCAATGGAGTTCACAGGCCGCGGACATTGATTTTATCATCCCGTACATGGACACATTAGGTAGACTTAGTCCATGTTTAAATCGCTTCAAAATTCCAAAATTTTACAAGATTTCTCATCATATCGAATCTTTGGACGCATGCATATAATATTAAGTATAGATAAAAAAAGTAACTAATTACACAATTTATCTGTAATTTGTGAGACAAATCGTTTTAATCTAGTTATATGATTGAACAATAATTATTAAATATAAACGAAAACGAAATTCTACTATACTTTACTTTGTAAATCTTTTGAATCTAAACAAGTCCTTATATTAGGAGAAACAACAAGGTGGAGTTTAGAATTTGAATTGGATTTGTCTAGGAAACATCATCGCTCCTTCCGTGAGCGAGCGGCGATGACGTCCGTGTGGAGAGAGCCGCCGTCGGCTTAGGGGAGGATACGCAAAACCACGTGGAACCCAACAAAAGGGGATCAGATAACTGGGCAGGGGAGATGATTTTTGATTATGGGCTGTTTGGAGCTGCTCCGTTCCATATTTTTCAGTTTTACTTCATATTTTTTAGCCAAACGATTTTAGCTCTAGGCATACAGCTCTAGAAAAAAAAAGTAGAGTTGTGAGAGCACCTAAAGAGGTACTCCATAAACTCTAGTTTTTTTTGGAGCTGTTCCATAATAGAGTTTACAGAGCAGAGTTCGTGGAGCAGTCACAAACATGATATAGGCTGGGTTTGGACCAACTAGGCCTAAACGTGACATAGGAGGAAATAATTAAGATAATAATTAATGTTTAATTGCTGCATTGAGATCTTCTCTCCCCTCTATATTGTAATGATACGGTCTTCAAAGCATGACTTTGACTTTATATTTCAATAAAAAATTATTTAAAAATGATATATGTATATTTTTATGAAAGTTTATTTTTCAAGACAAATCTATTGGTATGATTTTTACATTTTCAAACTCAACAACTTAAAAATTATTCATGATTTATATAATCCTAATATTTGACCAAAATCTTGTCTAAAACGACTTATTTTACAATGGTAGTAACGGAAGCGGTTACCAAGTTGCTTTGATTATGTCCTAAATGAAACTTTTCTAATTTTGATCATATTTATGAAAAAATGTGCGAACAGCCGAACATCTACATCAAATTAGTTTTGTTAATAAATCCACTATAAAATATGTCTTGATAATATATTTATTTTTTACTAGAGATGTTAATATAGTTTTTTATACACTCCATCAAAGTAGGATAAAACTAAAACTTACACTTTGAAAACAAAACAAGCATCGTCGACGAGTACAAAATCAAATTGTACTTAGAGATCTATTAGATTACAAAATATGCGTGCATAGCTTGATTGATTGTTTGAAAGTTTATAAAGGTTGACTTTCAAAATGTTACTATCCCTATAAAAAGAAACATGGTTGATACTCATTAGCCTTATCGGAAACAACGATCCTCATGTGGGGGCAGTTAGCTTTAGGTTCGAGAGACATCTTTTTTCTTCTCTTTGTAACATAATAGGGCGTGTTTGGTATCTTATGCTCTCTTCATACTAAACAAAACTTGTCGTTTTAGAAAATGGCACGTTCTTTAAAGTGTAACTTTAACCACTTATTTTTTTAAAAAATATTTATTGAAATACAATATATGTATATTTTTATGAAACTAATTTTTAAGATAAATTTATTGATATGATTTTCACATTTTTGAACTCAACAATTTAAAAGTTATTCATGATTTATATTCTCAATGTTTGACTAAAACTTTGTCCTAATTTTTTTAAGCATGGAGGGAGTAGATGCCACCAGCCTTATATGCTTTTTGGGCTCCGATGCGGGTGCATGTGGTTGGTGGATGTGGCTGACATGTAGGCCCTCCGGTGCAGTGCAGTGCAGACAAACAGACAGTATCTACAGACTGTTCGCTTGACTTATCAGCCTAAGTTATCAGCTATGAGTTTTGATACAATATTTTTCTTTCACAATCAAAATAGTTAAAAACATTATAAGTCAGCTCATGAGCCAAAAAACTATTGCTGAACATGTTTCTTTCCATACCTGACCTAACAAATACAAGTCCACCAACCAAGTGCCTTGTTCGCATGACTTATCAGATTGATTTCTCAACCATGGTACATTGTTTTTCTCTCACAACAAAACAACAACAACAAAAAAACATCAGTTAACTTATTATCCGCAGAAACGAAGCCAAACAGGATAAATAGGTCTTAAAACACGAGATGAGCCTAGCTCCCATGGAACGTGCACTACGGGAGAACGGAATTTTGTCGAGCGTCGCACGCTTTGCCGAGTGTCAAAAATCGGGCACTCGGCAAAGGCTGCCGAGTGCTGCGCTTTAGGCACTCGGCAAAGAAGTGAGTGCTGTGAAGTTCCTGGCACTCGGCAAAGTCCCTCTTTGCCGAGTGAACACTCAACAAAGAATTGCTCCCAGTAAAAAAAAACGAAAGCCTAACGGCCGACCCAACCGCGCCGTCAAATTTGTTTTTTAAAAAATCACCGTGCGCTGTGGCTGACACTCGGCAAAGAGGTGCCTTTGCCGACTGCCAGGGTGATGCACTCGGCAAAGCAACCTCTTTGCCGAGTGGTAGGGTGATGCACTCGGCAAAGCAACCTCATTTTTGCATGATATGACTGTTTGCTGGTTGTTCTCTTGTAGCACCTGTAAGCAGCTGAGCAGTAAGCACTGAGTTTTTTAGCAGAATGAATGTGATCTATATTTGTGAAATTGCGTCATCTCATTCTCTAAATGTAGCAGCAACAAGAAGTTATGAAACATCTATGCCAACACCTTTGCATACTTCTGTTATGTTAAGTTTTACTAGTATCTTGCTTTGTTTGTTTATAAATTCAACTATAATGTTTGATCGAGCCATCCGTTTATAAGTAAGGTTGTGGCATGCTTGTTTGAAAGGACCTTGATGTCGCCTAGGAGGACTAGAGGGGGGGGGGGTGAATAAGCCTGTTTAAAACAACTTGACACTTTTCTGTTAGCACAGGTCCGGCACTATCGGCCTTGGGTCCGGCACTGCCGGGGTGCCCGACACTGCTGCTCTCTGGGGCGGCAGTACTAGTCACCAGGACAGAACTGAACACAATTCAAAATGTATAACTAGAATGGAAATTGTGCTTGAATGAAAACCTTCCTAGAGGTGTAGGGAACATCTAGCATCACTTAAAAAGTGGTAGCAACACACCCACCAAGTAGATCGGGACCAAACCCTAGAAATCACATTGAGGACAAATGCAAGTAAAGCAAACAACACAAACATAAGTGACACAAGATTTATCCCGTGGTTCAGCGTCGCCACCAAGGCTGGCCTAAGTCCACGTTGTTGAGGTTCGCTACACAAGGCTTAGGCTCGCCACACAAGGCTTGCCTTTCCCTCGTTCTCAAATCAAGAGAGTGAACTCTTGAAGTGAGGGGTGATTTCTTAGCTGCAATGAGATGGTTACAAACCTCCCGGGGCTGCCACACAAGTTGGCAAGCTCCACGGGCGACGCTCTAGCCGGCTAGGAGCAAGCTCCAAGAGTAATGAATGCAATCCACCGGCTTGAACGCGAACCAAGTGCCTAAGCACCAGGAGAAAGCTGCTGAGAGTAGCGGAGCGCCTGACATGGACCAAGGTGGGATGACTCCTCACCAGAAATAGCAACCGCCCATGACATATGGCCAACTCGCGTTCGGTGCGTCAGGAAACGTCCCACAATCGGCTTTCAAGGTGTCTCTAGCAGCGAACAGGTTGCAGAAGAATATGTATGGAGATGGATACCAAGAGTTTGCCGATTACTAAGCCATTGATGCTCTCCCAAACCCAGGGTATAAGAACTCAGCAGAGTTGCATTTTGAAGGGCAAGCGCATGGAGCTCCAAATTCAAATATTGATGTTATCATGCACAGGATGGCAGACATGATGCAGAATCAGTTTGGCTTAAAGCCAAAGAATCAATCCTATGCAAACAAGTCTCCTTATCCAGAGTGGTATAACCGAGTGGCACTACCTCCGAGGGTGAAACCTCCCACAGATTTGACCAAGTTTTTTGGTCAGGATGATACGAGCACCATAGAACACATCAGCCAATACTTGATGCAACTTGGAGAGGCGTCTGCAGATGAAGCTTGGAGGATTCCGTATTTTCTGTTGTCTCTGACAGGGCCAACTTTCACATGGTTCACATCTCTGCCGGCAAATTCCATTGGTACATGGGCAGAATTAGAACAAAAGTTCCATGCGTATTTCTTTATGGATACTAATGAGAAGAAGCTAGTTGACCTCATGAGCTTGAGGCAGAGGGCTAATGAGACACACCGGGAGTACCTCCGCAGGTTCAGAGAGACCAAAAATCTCTGCTATTCCTTGAACCTGCCAGATGACCAATTGCCAGGGATGACAATAGCGGGCATGCAACCGAATGTTAGGGAAAAGCTGTTCGGCATGGATTGTGATGACCTTGGTCAGTTGTCACAGCGGTTGGCAATGATGAGTAATCAGGCTCAAGGATTCAGGAGAGACAACCGCTTCCAGAAAGGCGATGTAGCTAATGAGATGTATCAAAGTTTCCTGGAAGAAGCGGCAGAGTACGATGATGAGGATGAAATAGCCGCAACCGAATTGATCTGGGCAAAAGAGCTGACTCAGGTTAGTCAACGATGGTTGAGGCAGCAGAAGGGTACTTATGACTTTGATGTCTCCAAATCAGACAAGCTGTTCGAGTTGTTGCTGAAGGAGGGACGCATCAAATTGTCGGAAGGGCATCCCATGCTATGCTCTGAGGGAGTAAAAGACAAGAAGTTTTGCGGCTACCATAATACTAATTCCCATTCCATCAATGATTGCCGAGTGTTCAGAGTGCAAATCCAGAAAGCTATTTAGGAGGGGCATCTGAAGTTTGATGGTAAGAGGAAAATTGATGCTAATCCTTTTGCACAGAACACAATGTCTTTCTCTATGAACATGGTTGCCATAGAAGACCCCAAAGATAAGAGCAAGATGAAGGTGTTGACCTCAGACAGAGCAACAAAAGCTAGTGTTGTTGACCCTGATCGGCAGATTTCAAATGAGGAGTTTCGGCAACAGGCTTAGTTCCAGAATAGCCGAACTCAGAAAGGGGAAGCTTCCAAGCCCAGGGTTACAACACGGATTCTGTTGAACAAATGGCGTTGGGAGCCAGAGCAGTATTAGAGGCAGAGATATTATGAGGAACAGGAGTTCATGGAGGAGCATCACAGGTACGAGGAAGAGATGTACTGGAGAGAGCAAGAACACATGAGAGAGCAGGAACAGTCTCATTGGGGATGCCCATTTTTCAAGTATTGATGGAATGAAGGCCTAAAGCTGCCTGCTAAGAACAATTGCCCTGAATGCAGTGATCAATATTCAGGGTACAGGCAGTCCCGGGTCAACCACCGTCCGATCCATGAGAGACTTGGAACACATTTTTCTAAGGACGATCGGCGATTAAAAATAGGCAACTTTGAGAATCGGCGAGGCAAGAGATTTGCCGATCAAGAGTGGGCCCATTATGAGGAAGGTGCTGAGGAGAAAGAGCACCATGAATATGTATGGCAGAAGGGACAATGGCGCCCACCAGGGCTGAGGAAGAGCCAGAAGAGGAGAGTGCAACACTTTAGGAACAGAGAGTTGGCACAAACAGTTGCTGACAAGAAACAGATGTGGCATCCTAAGAAAAAGCCGGATGAGCAAGATCATTCGGCTAATGCACGCATGACTTTCTTCATCCCATCAGATTTCATAGCTCCCGAAAGCCAAAACATCCAAGAGGAAGTGTACTCAGATTCCGATGAAAGCGAGTGTCAGGATCTAATGGCCCAGCTTGTCCTGACTCAGCAGACAGTCTTCAATAAACCGGCTAAGCATCGACATTTGAAGGTGCTTTACGTAAAGGGATATATCAATGGCAAGCCTCTGACCAAGATGCTTGTTGATGGAGGAGCTGCCATCAATATTATGCCTTATACCACTTTTAGGAAGCTCTGGATGACTAATGAAGAATTGTTGAAAACTGACTTAGTGCTCAGGGACTTTGCTGGTAATCCTTCTAACACCCGAGGAGCTGTGCACGTCAGGTTGATGATTGGATCAAAAACTTTGATCACTACCTTCTTGGTCATTGATGGCAAGGGGGCATATAGTCTGCTCTTGGGAAGAGATTGGATCCATGCTAACTGCTGCATACCCTCAACCATGCATCAGGTTCTCATTCAATGGATTGGGGATGATGTTGAAATTATTCATGCTGATGATTCGGTAAGTGTTGCTGCCGCAAAGCCTGCCTACTGGGAGTATGATGGCTTTGATTGTTTCTCTGGAAAGATCTGGGGAGAAGGTCTCGTGAATGTCTCTAACAAAGACCAACAGCCGATCCAAGCAGTCGGCTCTCATAGCAATTTTTAATAGGGAACCCAATCGATGGCAATAAAGGAAAGTTAGCACGTGGCTTTATGTCGGCCGATAAGCTAGAGGAAATAAATGTTGGTGATGATGTCAAACCAAGGCCGATGCATATCAGTGCAAATTTAAACCCAGAGTATAGATTAAAGTTGATAGACCTTCTAAAAGAGTTCAAAGATTGTTTTGCTTGGAATATGTTAACACTGAATTTTAGTGCACTCAGGAGGATGACAGGTGGGCCAACGCGCAGCAGATTTACAGAGATGAGTGTTCGGAGCATTCAGCAAGTGTCCGTGCGGTCGGCTAATTTCCAAAGGTTCAGCAAATGATCGTGCGGACGGCTATTCTGATAAAGGGCGGTTTTCCGTTAGGGAAGCGACAAAAACGGCAAGCAAAGGACCGATCGGGCAACGAAGACCATGACAATTAAGGCAATGAAGACTCCAGAGGAAATTAAAGTCAAAGATATCATGTTTTTCCTTTAATATCTTGTAACCGTGTCCTTTTAGGACTCATGTCATGACCAGGGTATAAATATAAACCCTTGGCCATTGTAAAAACTGTTTAGAACCAATTCAATACAACCGGCCCCGTGCCAACTTCGAGTCCTTTGTCGTGTTGTCGAGTTCTTCGAGAGGAATCATCGATCCATCGGCCTCCGTAAGTCCCGGCAACCTTGCTATCATGTCTAGTATCATGCGGTGGATTTAGATGTTGATGCAAGTAGTCTTGTTTGTTTTCAATGATCGTGCGGCGGATCTTTGCTTGACAATCAAGAAGTCTTCGCTTATGTTTCGTTTACGAGTAAATACCGTGCGGCGGGTGTTTATTCGATATGCTTAGCAAAAGCAAGATAGTTATTGGCTCTATTAGATTTGGCAAGATCTAGTAGATTCATTAAGTTATCATGTGTTGCATGTTTTAGATATTTTATATATTTGTAACACTCTTTTGCCCAATCTAGATTGATACGGTTCAGCTCTATTCTTTCCTATAGATCTATCCATGTTTTAATAATTTTTACTTACATGTTGTTCCTACAAATAGATCTCATGTTCACAATAGCCGAATTAGTGTAAATCTAGATTGCTACGTGGTGCGGGTTCATGCATGTTAACCATGTTTATGCTTTGATAAGGTTGGGTATCGTGCGACAGATAAAAGCTTTAGATTAGTTTGATCATATTTTTCTTACATGTTTCTTCATCATGGATCCCAACTTGGTTGGATTACCGAGCTTGGTTATGCTTTAACTCACAATTAATTATGATTCGTTCATACGTACTTTTCCCATGCATGCATATTCGGCAATCAACTTTTCACGTGCTTTACGTTTTCTTTAGTCGAATGATCTATAAAACCTGTTGGCAGATAGCTTCTATAGCTGTATGTCGTTGTAAGTGGCTTCAGAGCCATATGTATGGAACTGTCTGGTCTCACCCAACATGTTCTAGTTTTATATCTAATGATTTTCATCCCTTGTTAGTTTCAGGTCAAACTGACTGGCACGTTTCTGGATTTCGAAACACCCAGGCACCCGATTGAAGCCACGCTTTCCGGCTTGCTGTGTGTTAGGCACACTGCGTCACATTTTGTGTCAACAGGACTGATCTCAGCTGCTACTGAGGTAGGAGGGGCGGCACTACCGCCCATAGGTGCGGCACTACCGCCCTGCTGATTTCCAGCAAGTGTGTGTGCTGCACTTCTTCACAGAGTATGTCAGCGGAAATTTGGTGTAGCAGCAACTTAATGATCTCCTTTCTCTATACTTCATAACCTACAACATAATAAGAACTTGGTCTACTAGAGAGCCATTAAAAGCATCATATGGAAAGTGAATTATTTACTAGAATATTCTAGCCACTCTACTTATTCACAAACATAGACATATTTGTGAACTACTAGAGACTACACAAAAAAGTGGCTAGCTAGCGTAGGTTAGATACTTGTTACCGAGGTGAATATAAAGTTTGAAATATTTCCATAAATCCATCTTCGGGTCAACCATATAAGAAGGACAATATGAATTGGTTGATAGCTTCATATCACCTTTAAGTACCTACAACACTTCAAGCACAATTTGGTACCCATATCAAGATGGGTCCATCAAGGTTAGTCACAAGAGACTTAGGCACCCAAATGGCCTTTGTGCTAGCATGTGGTGAACCAATCACCTTTATAGCATAAGTGTCATTTTTGGGCCTCCTAAGCAAATTTACATCAATTGAAGAGTTTAGCTTAAGAGTGTTACCCATGGGACAATCCTTACCAAAATGTCCCTTTGTTCTACAAGTGTAGCATAGGCATCTCTTGTTCTTATTGGACTTCTTTTCTTGCCTTTTGCTTGCTACCTTGCGAGCCTCTTTCTTGATGATGTCAAGACTTCATCATCCATGTGGGGGCATGATGA
Source organism: Microstegium vimineum (assembly GCA_022036555.1). Lineage (NCBI taxonomy): Eukaryota > Viridiplantae > Streptophyta > Magnoliopsida > Poales > Poaceae > Microstegium > Microstegium vimineum. Next base: position 4,802,361 of record CM039123.1, on the reverse strand, counting down.
AACTTCATGTCCCTTCTCATTGCATCAATAACACTTCCTATTACTTATTCTTGTCTTCTTCTTTGAAAGTGTTGCTTGGTCATCAACCTTGTTGGAACATATAGAAGCATTGTGTCCTAAGTTGTAGCACTTAACATGAGCCATCTTTTTCTTCTCTTGAATCTTGCTCATGCCCTTCTCTTCTTTCTTCATAGTGCAATCTCTCACATGGTGACCCTCTTTCTTGCACTTGAAGCAAGTGATGAAAACCTTCTTTGGTTTCTGAGGTTATTGCTTTGGCTTGGAGACCTTCTTCTTGAGATTGACTTGAGCAGAGGTAGAAGTGGTAGCCTTCCCTTTTCTGTGGGGAGCGGCACTGTCGCCCTTCACAGCGGCACTGTCGCCCTTAGGTAGCTGTGCTGCTCGGGGCTGCTGTTGTGACACCGTCTGTGCAGGCTGATCTGTACCAACTTTACCCTTGCAATGAATCAAGTCTCTTCTTAGCCTCTCAATATCTTCCTTGAGCTGTTCATTTTCTTTTGTGATAGAGTCATCGCAAATTTCTACATATACATGCTCAACGGAAGGTTGGCTTACTTGAGAGCAACAATTGTTAGCACATGATAAAATAGATTGAACTTGTGTACATGTGCATTTGTGGGTGTGAGGTTGATGTGATTTTACCGCTGTTATCATAACCTCATGAGCAATATCTAGCATGATATGAGAATCCATAATCTTCTTATAAGAGCACAATAGCTCATCATGACTTTCTTGCAAAGTCTCATTCTTGCTAGTTAATCTTTCCAATTTCTCCTTTAGCATATAATTCTCATCTTCTAATTGAGCAACACAAAATAGAGAGTTAATAGTACGAGTTTGCTCAATCGACAAGTTTTCATACCTTTCGACTAAACTAGCATGAGAGAACTTAATCTTTTCATGCTTATTGGTCAACTTCTCCAAGCATTTAATCTTTGCAATGAGAAAGTCTTCTTGCTTGTGAAGTGTTTCTTCTTGCTCATTTATTTTCTTCATGAGCTTGAGCATCATCAACTTGTCTTTCTTTCTTAGTCGAGCAATATGTTGAGTGATCTCATCATCATCACTTTCATCTTCACTCTCACTCTCACTATCACTCTCACTCTCACTCTCACTTGCCACATTCTTCTCATTCTTTGTCATGAGACCCATATGAGAAGTGGCATAGAGAGTTGGGCTTCTAGGTGAGGTGGATTCATCATTTGGCCTCCACCGATCATAAGCTTCTTCTTCCTTCAAAATGTTAGTTTCACAAGAACTAGAGGAAGTAGAAGTGCCACATATACAAGTATTGTTCTCACCAACAATTCCATTACCGTTCATTAAGTCATATGTTGGTGAGGAGATGGATGTGGCATGATCACTTAGACCTTTTGAGAGAATCACTTGAGGCTTTACATGTGTTGGTGAAGTTGAGCACTCCTCAACTGATACTTCCAATGAGAGCAACTCCTCATCACACTTGGACTTGCCATATATTTCTTTGAGAGTAGTCCAAATGATATGAGCATCATCAAGTGGTCCATCATCTCCAAATATGACAACATCAAGAACATCTTCACTCAAAGCACTAAATAAGACATTAGTAGCTTGAGCATTGTATTGTAAGCATTTCACTTCCTCTCTAGATAGATAGTCCAAATCATCACTAGGAGGTGAAATTCTCACATCTACAATCTGCTCTATATGAGAACCCATGGTCCTAAAAACATTAAGTACATGAGCAGACCAAGATGCATAATTTAAGCCATCTAAAAGTAGAAGGTCTAGAGATACCTCCCCGCTTGTCGACATCATTCTCTCTAGGCGGTTAAACCCGAAATAGAGAGCCAAGCTCTGATACCAATTGAAAGGACCTTGATGTCGCCTAGGAAGACTAGAGGGGGGGGGGTGAATAGGCATGTTTAAAATAACTTAACACTTTTCTGTTAGCACAGGTCCGGCACTGCCGGACTTTGGTCCAACACTGTCGGGGTGCCTGGCACTGCTGCTCTCTGGGGCGGCAGTGCTGGTCAACAGGACAGAATTGAGAACAATTCAAAATGTATAACTAGAATGGAAATTGTGCTTGAATGAAAATCTTCCTAGAGGTGTAGGGAACCTCTAGCACCACTTAAAAGTGGTAGCAACACACCCACCAAGTAGATCGGGATCAAACCCTAGAAATCACCTTGAGGACAAATGCAAGTAAAGCAAACAACACAAACACAAGTGACACAAGATTTATCCCGTGGTTCAGCGTCGCCACCAAGGCTGGCCTAAGTCCACGTTGTTTAGGTTCACCACACAAGACTTAGGCTCGTCACACAAGGCTTGCCTTTCCCTTGTTCTCAAATCAAGAGAGTGAACTCTTGAAGTGAGGGGTGATTTCTTAGCTGCAATAAGATGGTTACAAACCTCCCGGGGCTGCCACACAAGTTGGCAAGCTCACGGGCGACGCTCTAGCTGGCTAGGAGCAAGTTCCAAGAGTAACGAATGCAATCCACCGGCTTGAACGCGAACCAAGTGCTCTAGGCAATGAAGAACAGTTTGGGCTGCTCTCTAATGGAGTTTGGAGGCTCAATCTTTCAAAGGATTGAAGAGTAAGCAAAGGGGGAAGCTTGAAGGGCTCCAATGGAGTTAGAGAGAGGAAGAGAGCTGCTGCTGAGAGCATTGGGGAAGGGAATGGTCGAGATGACCGTTGGGGGCAGCAGGAAGGGGATAGAAGTACTCCGTGCTGTCCAACGGTAACTTTAAGTCGCGGCACTGCCGCTCTCAGGCCTGACACTGCCGCTCAGGTCCGGCACTGCCGGACTAAGGCCCAGCACTGCTAGACCTCAGCACTACTGCTCTTTGGGAGCAGCATTGCTGCTCTGCCCAAAGATGCTCCGAATGAAAAACTGTTTTGCAGGGAGTCTGGGCAAGGTATGAGAGGATGTTTGGTGGAATTTTAGCACTTGGTTGCACATTTAAGCATGCAAATTGCATCCCCCTTTGTAGTACGACCTTTCCCAAACTCAAATTCAAAACATCAAATAAATTAAAAGCCTTTGAGTTGGTCACCGTATCCATTTGATAATTTGGGGCTGCATCATTGAATGTATTGTCCTCATTCTTGTAATACCTTGAGCATGTGTTTGCAATCATCCTTATCTCATTTCTTTGAGCAAACAAACCTTAGAGCTTGTGACTTGAATCTTTCCAACACATATGAGTTCAGTCCATGACTTCAAGTCACTTCCACTAATAATTTGATCCTCAATATAATATGACTCCTCATAGCTTGATTAGTACTTCGATTCAATGCAAGTACTCTTTTTTTGACCTTAGCCATAGCACCTCGGTCTCCTTGACCTTCACCTTTGCTTAGTACCTCGAAGTCCTTTCCTTGCTATCTTCACCCTATCAAGCCATACTCAAGTCACATCATATTAAGCATCGATTGAAAACCATTTCTACAATATTATGATCCTTGCTTGAATATCTTGTAGATATGGGTGTTGAGATCAATCAAGCTTTGATATATGAGACTCCACATAAATATGGTCAAGCCAATTCACAATTCCTTAGATCTTCCTTATTTTGGCTTGACACTCCCATCACTCACTACAATCTCTATCTTCATACTTCTAGCTTGATCATATTAATGCAAAGTGATTTTCCAAATCTTTGTCCATACAAGCAAACTAAAGTAGTGTCACACCCGGTTTTAAAGAACAAAACCAGGCTAGCCATATGTGTGCCCAGGAAGTCCACACATACAATAGAAAAGAAGAATATCAAAATCAATGTTATATAGCGAAAACATAGATACATTAACACTTACATCAAAGTATAGCGGAACGATTACTAAACTTTCTTGAAGCTCCAACTTCATAGGGAGAGTTGACTGGGGGTTGCATACGCCTAGCACTTCTTCGAAATCTCACTAGATCCATCTTCTGTTACCCATACGAGATTTTTATCCAAAGTATTGAAAAGTAAAGCAAGCGTAAGTACATATCGTACTCAACAATATGACATGGGGTTCATGAGGCTCAAAAGGTTGACACTGGTTTACTGCGATTAGCTTTTAATGAGTCATAGTTTTAGCATTAGTAGCAACAAATAAGCAATGCCCCAATTAATTACATGAAACTGATAACATGAATAAGGAATAGAATTAAAAAACACAGTAGATCATTTATCAATGTTCAATTAATTTCCATTAGTCTGTGAGTTTTCCGGGCCGCTTGTATCTGTGAGCACGACTGATATATCAGTTTTTAACACTCTGCAGAGGTTGTACATCTTTACCCACGAGTCGTGATTTACCCTTTCGCCCGAGGGGATCAGCCTCTTGACCCACTTCCAAGGAAGGTCGGCAGGGTTCACTATGAAGTTTTTCAAAGGGGCTCGCTGACAAACAACAGACACTATGGATCCACGAGCAAGGGGTATACGGGGACCCCTCGATGGTACACACGCGCAGCGGTAGCCACTCCGGCCGTACCCCGCAACCGCTCGGCAATGGCAACTTTCGTGAACTGCCACATGCGAGAGAGTTACCCTCATACTGAACTAAAGGCAGAGCCATATAGCCCTCATGGTTGTACTGTATGTCCCAGCTTTTGCTGACAGATAAGTTCTTAGATTCCATGTTGGTAAAAAACTTTTTATTTCTCGTTGCATATTCTATTAATCAAGTTATAGTTCATGATCATAATTACTTGAGCACTAGCATCAATTCTACCCAATGCATAACCATAGGATGACAAGAAATCAGGGTATCAATACAACTAGGATATATAACTATGGTTATCAAGGTAGACACATGCAGATGAATTAAATGACATTAAAGTGAATAGGACAACAAGGAAAATCCCATGCTATACTTGTCTTAAGCACTTGCTAAACTCTCACATCATCAGCTTCGGGTCATGAACTTCCGATCTTCAACGCTCACAAGCGACTCTCATTCTACTCGTAGCAAGCACCGCACAAAGACAGACAAACAAAAGAGACAACTAAGAACAATACACCACACAAAAGAAAACAGTCTATCAAAAGAGAGCTCGCTGCTACGGTTGAGAGAACGCAAGAGACACCAATAACGGAACTATCGTTATAAGAAACAACTATCGAAAGATTTACTATGTTATGACAGAAAACAGGCATGTTTGATTTAACTTTAATAGATTATAACTATGTTAAAGTGACTAATATCAGATAAGTCATAACATACTTTAATTTAAAAGCTTGGTTGAAACTACTCTTGTTTCATTTATAAACAACACCACATAATTTTAATCAAGTTAAACTTTACGTTTGCAAATGAAAAGTATATATAAAAGCATCCAAGCAAGTTTATCATGTATGTGATATGTTTAAACTATAAGGCACAATTAAAAGTATATTTAAGTTAATTATATTTTATCTTATTATCACATAATTATTGTAAGCGGGTTTAACTTTACTTTTGCAAAAGAAATATTTTTGTGAGAGCATATAAACAAAATATAGAATGTATGCTTAAACTAATCAAGTTTTATTTTAGAAAACATATTACTGTTAGCAATTACTCATATTAATATTTCTATATAAAAGACTAGGGTATAAAACATATATTGATATTAATCATTAAACTAGTTGCAAGTATATTAATAATTTGGTATTTAACTATATATATAAATTTTGGTGACATGATAAACATTACACTAACATATAGATCATGGCAACATAAATTAAATGCAATTTAAACGGTGCAAAAAGGAATTAAACCTAACTTGCTTCTAATTAATTAAAAAACTATTGATTAAACATTAATTAACTTAATATTTAGATTAACAAAAATTTATAATTAAGTAAAACCAAAAACATTAACTCTACTGCGTAGAACACATCGCTACGAATCTAACGCAACTTGAACGAACTAAAACGGAGTTACGATGATTAAACGGTAGAGATAAAACGATCAAAAGCAAACGTGTAATTATCTGCATCTGTTGACGATGATTAAAATGGAAAAAAGGTACGGAAAAGCCGAAATAATTCTCGGAAAGGACTTAGAGACATGTTGACGAATTATAAACTCAAGGGAATCATTTGGATCAAGAGACAACGGATCCTGGGAATATCCCAAAGAAAGATTACGATCGAGGGAGCGAGAATTTGATTATAGAAAAAGATAGAGATGAGCCGGAGACCGATAAACGACTTACTAAACGCGTTTTAAAAACTTTAAACACTCACATGCATCAAGACAAGCAATGAACAACCACCACAACAATTAAAGTCTATCAAATTGATTTAGAAAAGTTTATAAATTCACTTTTTCTATACTAAATTTGTGGAAATCAAACTAATCTTGGAAATTTTTATATGAACAAAGAAATCATTTATTTTATTTAGTGTTTTATAAGCACAACCCAAAATGTGAAATTTTGGGGTGTGACAAGTAGATACCATCTTATATCCAATATATATTGTCTCCTTTGTCATTTGACCTTTGCTTGGTATTTTCTCACTAATGCACTATTGATTCAGTATTCATTCCTTGATTAACACTAGTCCACTATCCAACTCTTCTTGTTCATGCAAAGCAATCCAATATAGAGACCAATCCATAGCTATCAACTCATGTCTCATTTGTAATTTACCAAACATGCTTGCTTTCACGTGATACTATGATATCCCACAACATAGAGGCCACTTTATTGATTCCATTTGCATTGTTGTCTTTTGCTTGAACTAGATTGTTTCCATAGTCTTCCAATACAACAATACACAATTTGACCTTCATCTCAACACTGTGTGGAATACCATCAAGTTTGCTTTTCTTGTTGAACCTTTCATACGCTTAGCAAACTTGTTAGACCTTTAATTGTGTTGTCACTCAATTCACTAAAACCCACTAAAGGATTAGATGCACTTTCACTGTTGTTTAAAGGGATATTAGCCCGTATTGATTTTGTTCTCTATTGGGCTGAACTAATATTTTACTATTTTTGTTGCCTGTTATCTTATTTGGATTCTGTGTGTTCTGGTATCTGAACACTTGATTATCATAAACAAAGCAGGAAACCCATTTTTTGTTTTTCTATTAGGTATATTAGATTTTTTCTTCCTATATTTGTTTGTTCACTTTTGCAAGGTCCATCTTTATAATTGTATACTTTTATGCTCATGGTGAAATGGTTGCGGCATTTTTAGACAACCTATAAAATCTGTTTTTTTTTCTTATACAATTATGTTGGAGATATCTAAGTATCCATCTAGTTCTTGGATGTGTTCTACAATGCAAGTGAATAGGGGCAGTTCAGTTATTGCAATATCTCTGTTCTCTTTCCCTGCTTTACTTAATAGTTGTTGTACTACTTTGAATTTTTTGTCTGCATTGCAATATATTGTGGATTTCGGACAAATTTGGTCATTTGTAATATAAAAATGTGGTTTGTGATATATTGTTGTTAAATTTTGCTAGAGGACATGTGAAGTGGAGTCAATTTGCTGATATGTATGCATTGTTTACACGGACAATTTTTTTTTTAAAAAAATAAAAAACAACTGTGTCGAGTGCTAGGGCTTTGGCACTCGACAAAGATTTTTTTTAAAAAAAATATTGAAATTTCTTTTCCAAGTGTTGCACTCGGCAAATAAAAAAAAGATGGTGTCTCCTGCCGTGGACTGCGTCAAATCTTTGCTGAGTGGTGGCACTCGGCGAAGTTTTTGCCGTGCCCGAGATTTGGCACTCGGCAAAACAGCCTTTGCCAGGAGTTGATTTGCCTGAGCCTCTTTGCCGAATGCAACGCAGTGCAAGCGGCACTCGGCGAAGCCGCGCCTTCTGTAGTGAGGTCAGTTCCTGCTCAGCCTAGAACGAATCACGCCCATTTGACAAACTGCTGCATCCCGGCAAATTTCCCCTCTCTTTTTCTTCTTTAAAAAATAGAACGTGCCATCTTTGTTAATGCTAACTCCGACGACGTACGTCATCGCTGAGTATCGATTCATAGTTCATATTCATACCACGCCAAGCCGTCGCGGGAAAGCCAAGCTCCTCTCGGCTGCACGTTTGCCCTAGACCAATCGCCATGGACAACGCCGTGTCCTCGTCCCCGGCGCCGCCGCTGCGCTTCGTGATCTTCCCGTGGCTCGCGTTCGGCCACCTGCTCCCGTACCTGGACCTCTCGGAGCGGCTGGCGCTGCGGGGCCACCGCGTGTCCTTCGTCTCCACGCCGGGCAACATCACCCGCCTCCCGGCACTGCGCCCAGCCGCGGCGCCGCGCGTCGACCTCGTGCCGCTCCCGCTCCCGCGCGTCGACGGCCTCCCCGACGGCGCTGAGTCCACCAACAGCGTGCCCCACGACAAGTTCGAGCTCCTGTTCAAGGCCTTCGACGGCCTCGCCGCGCCCTTCGCCGAGTTCCTGGCCGCGTCCTGCGCCGACGAGGGCAAGAGGCCTGACTGGGTCGTCGTCGACGCCTTCCACTACTGGGCCGCCACCGCCGCCGTCGACCACAAGGTTCGCCGCCCCCACACCAAATGCAAACTGGTCAACGTTTGGCAACTTGCTTGCTTCTTGTTCAGATCGTCCTTGTTATCATTCACCAGGTGCCATGCGCGATGCTTCTCCCGACCGCCGCGTGTCTCGCCGCGGCCAGGGATCGGCAGTCCCCGGCGGCGGCGGCGGCTGCACCCCGTCCACGTTACGAGTCGGAGGAGAGCAAGAAATATTTCTCCAAGGATTTCGCGTCCGGTATGTCCGTCGTCGAGCGCTACTACTTGACGCGCGAGAGGTGCGCGGTCATGGCCATCCGAAGCAGCCACGAGTGGGAGCCGGAGTTCCTCCCGCTGGTGGCGCCGCTCGTCGGCAAGCCGGTGCTCCCCCTGGGCCTGCTGCCGCCGTCACCCGACGGAGGGCGCGGCGCCACCGCCAACGCGAACAGGGAGCACGCCGTCGTGCGGTGGCTGGACGCGCAGCCGCCGAGCTCGGTGCTATACGTGGCGCTGGGGAGCGAGGTGCCGCTGCGCGTGGAGCAGGTGCGCGAGCTGGCGCTGGGGCTGGAGCTGGCCGGGACACGCTTCCTCTGGGCTCTGAGGAAGCCCAGCGCCGGCGTCCCTGACGCGGACGACGTCCTTCCGGCCGGGTTCCAAGAGCGCACCGGCGTCCGTGGGCTGGTGACCACGGGGTGGGTTCCTCAGCCAACCGTGCTGGCGCACGCCGCCGTGGGCGGCTTCTTGACGCACTGCGGCCGGAACTCGCTCATCGAAGGGCTCTTGTATGGCCACCCTCTCGTCATGCTGCCCATCTTCGGGGACCAAGGGCCCAACGCGCGCCTCATGGAGGGCAAGAAGGTGGGGTTGCAGGTGCCCAGGGATGATGAGCACGACGGCTCGTTCGACCGCCATGGCGTCGCCGCCGCAGTCCGTGCCATCATGTTGGAGGAGGAAACCAGGGGTGTCTTTGTGGCAAATGCCCTCAAGGTGCAACGGATTGTAGCTGATAAAGAACTTCAGGACAGGTACCTGGACGAATTTTTACAGCAACTAAGATCGTACTCCGTTTGCCCTAATTCCAGCTGAGACTAGCGTGTAGGGTATGCAACTGTTAGCTTATAACCCTTTTCAAATTGTTTTACTCTCCACAGTTTTTATGCCTGAAAGATCATGTATTTCGAATAAGAAGTTTTGCTTGCTGTTGTGTTTATTTGTACACTTTTCATGAACGTCAGGTGCCTGAAAATTCAAGTTACTTCACGTTGTATGTGTTCTCTTGTGATTTGTTTATAATTTGTTAGTTTTCTTTGTGTTATGATATATTAATTTTTGTTCTTTTGTAACTAATTAAATTATAAATTGTTAGTTGTCTTTATGTCAACATATATTAAAATTTGTGAGGTTTGTAGTTTTGTATATCAAATTTTTATTCTCGAATTCAAAAATTATAGATTATACCTACAAAAATTATAACAAACTAAAGTTGCAATTTTCACATAAATATATACAATAATCGTCACCCAAAATGAAGCTAAAATTCAGGCACTTAAATTTTAGCAACTCCCTTGTTTGTAATGGGTTTGGTTTGACTTTGTATATTATTCCGATGTAGTTGTAAATACACGATCTTTTCATAGATCCATTGTAATATTGAAATTTTATAAAAATGAAAACATAAACTTTAGTCGGCATCTCCATATCTGGTTTACCAAGTACACTATCATTGAGTCAGCAACCCAGATAAAATAGAATCTCTTCCCAAATTGTCCTAACAAGGAGAGATATGAAATATTTGAATGAAATTTGATTTTGTTCATGTCGGCGGTTGGCAAAACGGCCTTGGAAAACATTTCAGATCTTGCCAAAACAATTTTGTCAGAATAGCAGGAACCACACGAGATTGATGGGAATCAACTTAGTAGACATATGCCTACTTTGTATGTGAGTTAATCACACATGTTGATCTGTAGTATGGTCAGTTCACTCGAATCCACTAATTTCATGCATGGGGACTCAACCATGATGGAAGAAAAGAGATAGATGAGCATAGGCCCGTCTCATGGGGAGTGCAGCCAGTGCGCCGGCCGAGGGCCCATGAGTATACACCCTCTATAGTACAAGTATGCAGGCTTATATGGTCCATTTGATTATGCGTCCCTTCATATTCACGGGTGAGCCAGCCCTGGCCGCGACACTTCCTTGGTATCCCGAGTCTTTGCGGCGACAACGTGCTGGCGGCTAGCGCTGCAGTCTGTAGGTTCCGGCGTTCCCTGTCTCTGATGAATCCCTCTGATTTTTGCGGTCAGCGGCCAGCACCGCAGCCGGTAAGTTCAGTTTACCAAGTTACAGGGAATTAGGGATACATGCATAAGATTTGATCTAATTTTCTAATTTTCTGTTTCAATATCAATATAATTTTTGGACACCTTAGATGTTGCCAAAGAAACGTTTGTTTGGTTCTTAGAAACGGAAAAAAAGAAAAGTTTATAGTTACATAAAAGGTAGCATCAAACAAAAAAAACTTCATACCTTATTGTATGTTATCTCTTATTAATAGTATTATATACATCAATATTTATATTAAAATATTAGATTATCGAGTCTTTAGTGTCTTGTTTGCCCAAGGGCCCTAAAAATTGTTGAGACGGGCTGGATGAGCACAGGATGGCCCTGTTTGGATCCTAGGGCTAGAGCTAGTTTGAGCTAGTTTGCACTCAACTAGCCCAAAAGTATATAAACAGGAGAGCTAGATTGGGCTAGTTGCAACTAGCCCACCCCAAAAAACTAGCTTCCCAAAAAGGTGATTATTTGGGCTAGTTTGGGCTGGTTGTGGTGGAATGTGAGATCCACCTCATATGCAACTATAAAAAATGTTATAACTAGCAAACCAAACATCCAAATAAAATTTTGATTACGCCATTGGATTCGTTACAATAAATAATTTCAAACAAGATCCCACATGGATATATTTGAATGATTTGTAAAAAATAATTTATTATTAAACTAGCCCAAACTAGTATTGAATTCAAACACCTCGTTGGCTAGAGCTAGTTTGAGCTAGTTTATAAACTAACTCTAACCTCTAGCTCTAGCCTAACTACTTTGATCCAAACAGGGCCAATATCTTCTTCTCGATCTTCCTAGTGACAGAGTACGACAACGATGCCAGGTATTTTGTTTTCCGGCAGACTTGGAAAATTTGCCATAAGAGACACATGCCTCACCATTGAATCTACATGGGCGTATGCTCTTCTGAGCAAAAATAATGTGTCTAATTAGTCATCAGAAACAATTATTGGCCATCTAGATACTTCCTTTTCTGCCGTTTTGTTAGTTTTGAGATTTAACAGTGTTAAGTTAGGAGCAAAATGACCATTTACTCTTTGGTGAAAAATTAATCAATATCGAGTTTAGTTTATCTATATTAAATTTTAATGGTTTAAGGTTGTCATAATTGCATAAATAAAAAAATGGTGCTCAAAGCATTAAATTATGAGAAATGTCGCTCAAAATAATCTGAACCCTCCATTGATTCATTTTTTTTACATAAATTATGCGAAATACAGACAGGGTGGCCGGCTCGTATGACGCGATCCACGGCTTTGTGGACGTGCCCGCTCTCATTCTCTGCTCAGGCCAAGACCTGACATGGCCGCGTCGTTCCTTCTCTGTTGTGATTTGGTGAATAGTCCACGTAGGTTCCAAGCCAACGCTGAATTTTTAGGCTTGGGTTTGGCCCATTCTTGAAGCCCATTGTGAAATATAATTCACCTATGCTCATACTCATTTGGAGGCCCAAATCAGTAATCAATTTCTAGACCCAATTCAGTTTGGGCCCATGCCATTCCGAAGCCGCTTATACAAAGTAAACCTGTGGGCATAATTCAACCACACTATCATGTCCTGGCTGTCGGCCGGTTAGAGGCCGGCAATGACTAACTAGCAGCTAAAAATTTCCTAACCAGCAAGAAAAACAAACTGATCTGAAGCTTATGACACTGATTGATGGCACAGAATTTACAAGCACAGAATAGGCATAGAGTTAAAAGGCAGCTCAGTAAAAACTTCAGCTACAAATCTGCTTACTGTTGAGTTTTAAGAGGCGGCCCAGTCCAAACCTCAGGTCGAACAACAACTAAACTTGTAAACGCCGGGGCGACGGGCAGCCCGTCCCGCGTACACAAGCGCCGCGTCCTCCTTCGCGGGCTTACGCGGTTGAGCGGCGGCCCGTTTTGAACCGCTAACACATGCGGCGTGTGGCGGCTGCCGCAATCCTGCATGGAAAGAAAACTAGTTGTGTACTAGTCCATTCACTTTCTTATTTACTTCTCAAATTTTTCTAGTGATTGCTAAAAAATATACGAAAATTACACAAAACAGTATGTATTCGTTAGGAATATTTTTTTTACATTTTTTCACCATTCATGAGTTATCAAAAAAAAACATGCAAGTTCAGCATTCAAGTTGATGCATCTCGAGCCGCCATGGAGGTAGTCACCCGTGACGGGTTGAGCGATGAGCGGCGCCGTCGGGCTGCGTGTGTGTCCGCCGCGTATGCCCGCTTCGGATAGGTGGGCTGTTGTGCGGGTTAGTGTGTGCTCGCGGCGTGGCCTAACCTAGCGGGCTGACGGCGTGGCCCACGCCATTTGTAAGTCTAGCGAAAACTTCAACGTCAACATTTTCATCGACATGATAGCATGAAAATTTTATTTCCGAACAGCGGCATCAAGGCTGAGATAATGTCACCGCTATGGAATAATTTTCCACCAGTCATTTCTTCGTTTTATTATGGTTAGACCATGGTAAAGGACTAGCCTCATTATTTAGTGGCAGAAAAAAGAAGAAGGAAGACACCAAGAAGAAGATCTTCAACTCAGTCTAAATAACTTAAATTTGAAATTGTAAATGTTTTTTCTCTCTCCAAACTAAAGTCTATTTTTGGATCTGTCTATGTTAACATGTTTAAAACAACGGCAAAAAGGGGTCCAATTTGTGTATTACTTTCTTGTTTTTGTGTTATTAATTCAGAAATTGAATGTACTATAGGGCGCCTTGGGCTGCGCTACTTTTATTGCATTTTCACCGTAGATGTTGCAATTTTCTTTACATTTGGTGTCCTGCTGGAGCCAAAGGCTGGTCCTAATGGACCGTATAATATCTCAACGGTAGAGATCCTCCATGAGGTGGCACATGCCGGTGTGGTAGGAACAAAGAAAGAAGAAAGAAATGTATGTTTTAATACAATGTTGTTTTTACTGAATTTTTTTTTTACCTAGTTTGCCAAAACGCTAGAAGAAAAAATGGGTCTTACTCAACTAGTTGGGTGAAAGGTGTGATAATGAACCCACCCGGCATGTTCGATAATTCAAATTTGGGGTTAAGTGAAAGGTGTGGTCATGAACCCAATCACCCATGGTCAAATTATTTTCAATTCGAATTCGGATGTTCCTATCTATTTATATCTTATATATTCTTACAAAGTTAAACCACACTAGATGTTTTAACTCATCATGCAAGATATCCACATCATTCTTTATTAAGTGTTCCACTAACTTGCAATCTATTCATACAATATGGCATCGCTTAGGTCAGTCTTAATGAGATTTTCATAAAAATATCATACACATTTAATAGGATGTCATATCAGCTTTTTTATGACCAGAAGAGAGAAAGATTCGTTTCATCCCCGCGACACCATCCCCACCGCACGGCCGCGGGGGAGTTTCCAACACGGTGAAACGCGAGTGAAACTCGCATTGAGGGTTTCTTCGTTTCATCCCACGCCGCCGCGCAACCGAGAGACGGGACGAAGACGCCGGGCACGGGCGGGGCGCCCTCGCCGCGAGCCAGGCTGCCGGGCGAGAGCGGGGCTGCCTCCGCCGCTGCCGGGGGTGGCCGCGTGGGCGCGGGCGGGGCGCCCTCGCCGCGAGCCGGGGCACTGGGCGCGAGTGGGGTTGCCTCCGCCGCGGGCAAGGGCGCCGAGCGTGGCCGCGCGAGCGGGTGCCCTCGCCGCGAGCTGCGCCACCGGGCGCGGGCGGGGCTGCCTCCGCCGCGGGCAAGGCCGCCGGGCGTGGCCGCGCGGGCGGGGCGCCCTCGCCGCGAGTCGGGTCGTCGGGCGCAGGCGCGACTGCCTCTGCCGTTCAGGCAGGGGGGCCTTTGCCGCGAGCGCTGTCACCATCTCGCGTCGCGGTAGCTCGCGGGCTCGCCGTCGCAGTCGCGAGCTCCGCAGGCTGGGAGAGCTTGCGGGGACGGCCAGGGGGCGTGGCGACGGCTCTCTGTCCGCGAGTTCACCGGGCTCCGCCGCGCGTACGCTTGCTGTGACGCCATCCGCATCCGCCGCGAGTCCGTCCGGCTGTGTGCTTTACTGCTTTTGCTCTGCCTCCGGCCTTCCGCGTCACGAGCTCTGTCTTCACGTGCTGGTGCTGTTGGGGAGAGAAAAGAGGAAGAGGCCGGCGAGGGCGAGCCCACCGTCGCTGACCGTGGACGCGAGCGAGGCCAGAGCAGGGCCGGGCGGGCGCCTTCCACCGCGAGCGCGCGCCGCCGATGCGTCTCTTCCTCGGCGCGGGTGGGCGCGAGCTGTGCTCCGCCGGCATGGGCGCGGGACGCGAGCGGGAGCTCCGCGGCGGCCACGCTCCTCCAGCCCCACTCCTCTGGTCTCCTCCGCCTATCGCGAGTTCCATGGCTGGCTGCGCCTGAGCGTCGTCTTCTTCTGAGCTCTGGTCACGACGTACAGGCGGGGGAGAAAGTGAATTGAGGGGAAAAGAGAGAGTTGGTGGGACCTACGAAAAGCTCAAATAGTGTGTGAAACTGTGCATGAAACTATACATTAAGAAGGAAATATTTGTTTCATGTTATGTTAACTGTTTTGAAAACTGGGAGAAGAAACCTTGCACTGAGACTGATCTTAATGTCCAAGTCATCTCTATTATCCAATACTTTTAATCTTTGTCTTTAATCTATTAATGTACAGGTCCTCTATGTACACTATTTATTTCATCAGCTATTTTTCCATAATGTGATCGAATATTCCATTGGTTTTTCTTCTATTAGCTTATCGTGTCTTATACATCTATACCTAATAATAAAGAGGTAAAATTTCAGCCTCTTTTTTTTCATCCATCCATTCTTTTTAGATCTATCTCTCTCTAACTAACTTTGTGAATGTGGAATTGTCTTGTCCTTCTCTTCATATATATATATATATAAACTAGTTATTATTACAAATTGTAAACAAATAGGAGTCCTAATCAAATAGAACTAGCTATTTTTTATGGAAACAAAATCACCTTCCGTTTTTTCCTTTTCCTTTTTCCCTGACCACGTTGCAATAATAATAAAATGGGATTGTTGTCGAAAGAAGAAAAAGAAAATAGCCTTTTCCATTTTCCTTTTTTCCTGACCACGTTGCAATAATAATAAAAACGGGATTGTTGTCGAAAGAAGAAAAAGAAAACAGCCCACAACTCCGAGTCGGAGGAGCTTTCGTGCCTAAATTAGATGAGTTCCAAAGTACGGCCCACCAACTCCAGCTGCCCATCCCTATATACTTTATATTATAAATAATCTATATCTATATCTATTGTGTCTCTTTTTTATAGCCTCCTTTGTTTAGCATGATACAGAGCCCGAATCCAAAATCTATTGGATCATGTATGTGATCCGAACTCGAAAACAACCGACTTTCCATACAAATTCTATTCCATCATGACTCGTGTCGGAAGATAAATATATTATATTTCTCACCGATTCATTTCTAAAAAATATATTTCTAATTTCAATCATATTCCAATATGCATGACTCATGATGGTAGATATATAACATGAAAAATATATATGTAAAGAAAAAAAAAGTTATGGACTCAGTGATAGAATTTCTCCTTTTCACTAAGATGCTTATAAAAAATAGAAAAAAGCAATGGAACCATATATGGAAATAGAATAAGAATAAAAAAAGAATAGCAATGGAGTCCTTCAGGGACTCTTTTGGTTTGTAGTGAAAAAATAATGACATATATTATAGAGAAAGAAATAGAAAGAAAAATAAATAGTAATGGACTCCATCACGAACTAATTCGAGACTCTGAAAAGACCACATAAAGAAAACAAGTAAAATATGAATAAATATGACTTTTGTCTGTGTTTTCACTAACATTTGATTTTTTTTCTTCCGTTGCAACGCACGGGCATGTTTGCTAGCATACGATAAAATAATACGCAAGTCAAATTCGTAAATATAAACACTATATATAATATCATATAGTAATGCTATATAACATATTAAATTTTTTTAAAAAATCCCCTGACAATGCGCAGGGTATGCTTCTACTCCCTCCATCCCAAATTATAAGACATTCCAAGAATCTTGGAGAGTCAAAACATCTCAAGTTTGACTAATAATTATAGAGAAAACTATAAAGATTTATGACATCAAATAGACATACTATAAAAATATAACTAATAACGAATCTAATTATACTTAGTTGACATCATAAATGTTATTATATTATCATATAAGTTTGATCAAACTTGAGATACTTTGTCTCTCCAAAATTCAGGGATGTCTTATAATTTGGGATGGAGGGAGTAGTTTTCAAAATGGCAAGAGTGTGTGAGTATATGAACTAGGCTATTCACAATACATCACCTCTTATTGTCCCCAAATTATCCATCCATTTTTGGGATTCCAATGCAAACGTTTTTTTCTTTTGAAAAAATACACCAAAGCCTATTCCCATCAAAATTCCTTGATCAGAATTGTCTATGGAACAATGACTGGCCCACATAGTTGTGCCACAACTATGTGAACTAGCCAGAACCCCCGTGCTTAGCACGGGTAGATACGGCGTGTGTCTGTTACCTTCAATTAGAAGTAGCACAGCTCACATAAACATGTATAGTAAGCATGTAGGTATCAAATAATATAATGTGGAATTAAATTAATCTATTATGGATAACATAAAAGATTCAACGACATAGTACAATACTGAGCAAGCAGGAAAGTACAATATTTACTTGATAGGAGGCAAGCACACAAAATTTTGAATGAAAGCTAAGAAGTCTCAGCTCGCAGGCTGGCAGTGTGATCACCTCGGCAACCTGGTCCCTGGTTCATCTCGATGACAATCAAAAAGTTGATGTAGATGCCCTGTACGGCTGTACCAATTGAGCGAAGCTGTGTGTTCGGAATGTACTACATAACGTGCTCAAGAGAGTTGGTGAAGTGTGTACATGGTATGGAAACATTGAGAATTGTGTAGAGTGAAAGCATTGCATCACCTTGTGGTGGCAGATTGTGGTGTAAAGAAGAGATGTCTCTAGTGCCTGAAATAGTATTAGCTTGATAAGTAAAGCCAATTGTCTGTACCATATTGACACAGATACGAAGCTGGAATTGTCTTCCATAGAGAGATGTGATCCAAATTGGTAGAAACAGAGCCCAGCACATGTAGGTGGACAATGTGTAATGAGGATGTGGCAATATAGAGAATATTTGGATGTACAACACGTGTGATCATGTGAAGAGGCAGCTTAGAAATAATCAGCCTGTGAAAAGGTTAAAGGATATACAATCGATAATAGTAGGGCTGTATGAAAAAGAGATGAAAAACTGAATTACCAAACATGGTGCGCCACTTACTGCGAGGCATTCCACTGTGGTTACTCTGAGTATTTTGTTTTCATAAACATCATGGAAAGCATGACTTGTGTAGGGTATCAAATTGAGTTCAAATTGTTTTTGTGTAATTGCACTCCATCTTTTCGTTGGAACAAATAGACGGCAAGACAAAAACATTTCAGTGGGATAATACCTTGGCTCTTCTGGAGATTAGTTGACTCCATGTTCAGCCTCTGTGGTATGAGCATGGAGCATCTCTGCTGATCACAGAATCCAAACAGTAGGCACAGAGTTTCAGAATCTGTCTCATGTGATCTTCAAACCAAGCAATCACTATTGAATCGGTAGAGATGATTGTAAGGCATCACATAATCTGATAAATTTCTGATAACTGAATGTAATTTTGGGAGCTGATAGTTATCCACTGCTGAGTAACAAACCTCGTATGTTGTTCATTATGGGGAACACACATGCCGCACTCCTACATTCAGGAAAATGTGACCATATTTTTAATAAAAGCAATGACAACTTCAAATCAGGAAGTTACAGTACCAAAGCATTTGAGTCAGCAGAGAATACGCAAAGTAAATCTAGAGACAACATGGATAAATGTGTAACCTGTTACAAAAGGCAAATGTTTAGGCAACATAGGAGTATCTAATAGTACAGTAATCACAGTAACCTTGAATGACCTGATTTGCTGAGCTTGCAAAGCATTAGGTGCACATTCCAAAATGTTTGTTGTCACAACATAGCACCCAAATCAGCACACAATCCGGATAGAATAGTGTGGTGGCAAAGATAGGTTTAATCCTTACCTGCATTGACAACTCCAAATTTGTACAAACTAATTCATGGAAGAAGTAGCATGTGATGAAAAAAGGGAAGACAAAAGTTGAGTCACATATGCAAACCTAAACAATGAGATCATGTATTTAAGGTACATATGAGCACCAAAAGGAAAAGGCTGCTCAGTTTGAACTCCACAATTCAGGTTATAGAAAGTTAAGAGTGAGACATAGTTATTGACTTTGCAGTAACTCTCATAGGTACAAACAGTAGTAAATATTAGACACTGAATGTGAAACTGAAGAAACAAAGAAACAGAGCAATGTTGTGCGTTCAGTGTTGGACATACCCCAATTTCCTTTGCTCAAAAAAAAGGAAATGCACATATTAAGTTCATGTGCCGCTCAAAACAATTTTAGATTGAACCATCCATAACTATACATTTTAATGTTGAAGATCTGAGTAATAGTTCTTTGTATGAGATGAAATATCAGGAAAATGTTATATCAGTGAGAAAACCCTTACCCGTTCTACAGCAGAGAATGGCCAATGAAAGTTGTCGGTGAGGTATCTGAAAAGTGACAGCAAGTAAAATCAGAATCCTTGAGATATGCGTGGTTAGTAGGGGTAAGAAGCCATCATTAGGGTTCAAGCCTAATGATGATAAATCTGGAATGTTAGGCGGTTAGGCCATAGTAACACGTGTCATGCTGCGGTACTCCCACCATGTCACTCATGGTCAGGAACTGAAAGGAAAATGTATAATCAAATACTAAAACTAAAATAAGATATATACACCTGCAAATCGCAAACATCTCAGTCCGTCAGGCGAAAGGATGTTGGCACAAAAAAATACGAACCCATTTTGAGGCACTGGAATGGCATCTGCATGTGCAAATCAGCCAAAGAGAAACATAAGAGCATACCTATTGCTGTTGGTGAGTCAACTCCTTGAGGGGGATTGCGCTACTGCAGCTAGCGTCCGAGAAGGCCATAGGCTAGGGAGAGGTCACGCGCAACGATGATGGCCGCAGGCGAGCCTTCGCTGCTGTGGGGACCCGTCGACACGAAGCCAGGTCGGCGCCGGAGTGCCGCAGCATCATCCCTCGACAGCGGCGCCATGAACCCAGAGACGACGTGGTTGGCGCGGCAAGCCATGGCACAGGCATGCGTGCATCTGGCGCGCGCCGTCAGGATCATCTTGCACAGGCTGCCGCGCCGTTGGGGGAGAGGGAGGAAAGGCGAGCGCCCACACCGGGACACGCGTTCGGAGCCATGCTGTCGCACGGGGCCGGAAGGCTGTGGATGTGCCGCTCGGTTGTTTGACGCGACGGACGGCCGTGTGCGGCAATGCGGCTGCGCCACAAAGCTGGGGCGGCGCCAGGCCGGACGGCGGCGCCAGGGCGAGGTGCTACGGGAGGGGAACACGGACGTAGGCGGAGTCCAAGACGCCGTGGCAGTTTCTGCCGGCGACGGAGAGGTTGGACGACTCCGCGGAGCAGCGGCTCCAGGGCGAGGTGCCGGGGGAGGGGGAGGGAGGAGTCGGATGCAGGCAGGGTTGAGGATGGCATGGCAGCCTAGGCGGCGACAGCGAGGAGGGCCAACCCGCGGAGCAGGCGAGGCGTTTTCTTTTGGGGCCCTTTTCTTTTTTTCCATTGTACCGTATCGGAGGGAGAGGGCCGACGGCGGATGGATAAACAATGGCACCGTGGGCCCAGCCTAGAGAGGGAGACTTTTACCTTATACCCTTAAAAAAGATGACGGGCTCCCTTGTACCCCTGAAAAGATGGTCGTCACCTTATGGACTTCCCCAACTTAATCGCTACCCACACACCCTTCCGTCAGTCTGAGACACTAATGGTGCTTAACGGCTACACACCCTTCCGTCAGTCTGAGGCACTAACGGTGCTTAACGGCTTGGCGAAATGACTCGCTTGCCCCTCGGTCCAGTCAGCTCGTCTGAATTTTTTCGTTTCCTCTATACCCTTCCCAGGCCCATTGGCTATTGGCGCCAAAGCTTTTGGCTTTCCCGCCAGAATGTCTGCTGCTCCTACCTATTTATTGACGCCAAAGGACAGAGGCCTTGCCATTCTCTTCAGCCCTCTCTCTCTAACAACCATGTCTCAAGGCAGCAGTAGCTATGGTGGTGCACCCAGGTGTGTGCTTTCCCCGAATTGCAACGTGCTCGCCAATCGCTTCATCTCACGTACCACGAAGAACACCAACCGGGTGTTTCATAAGTGCCCGTATTTCGCGGTTTGTGCTTATACCTTTATGAAGCCTTCTTTGTATATCTCTCTTTGCTCACTCTTTATTTTGGATTTCAGGTTGGAGAATGCCAATACTACCAATGGGAGGATGAGATGGCTACACCAATCCAAGCAATTCCACTGCAGGCAGTGGCAACACCTGGTGTTTTTCCCACAGCTCATCCTCTGTCCATCATGCATGAAGGATCTCAGGTTGATGCACTTGTAGCCCTGCACCAATGGACAACATGGTGGTGCAGCAGCAACAACAACAGCAGCAACAGCTTAGGAGGATTGAGAAACTTGTGTGTTTGTGTTTGGTGCTTGCTTTGTATGCTATTTTCATGAAGTAGTGTGGTATGGTGTTTGTGTGAGACAAAGATGTTCAGGATGTATGGTTCTATGGATGAATAAATGAATGAATGAATGGATGGATGGATGGATGAATGCATGCATGTCACAGTTAATAAAAAGATTAAGACAAAGACTTAACAATTCATTTTTCCATCACATAACTTGAATCCTAAAGTGACTCATCACCAACAACAAATGGTGTTTGTTCACATCACTTACAGATTACAAATAGTCCACTAAATTACTAGAGTTTGTCATCCTAGAGTACTACATGCATGTTCACAACCATTACAGATCACCAACAGATCATCAAACTAACAACTCCAAAAGAACAGGCCCAAAAGCACAGCAGTGCACTACACCCCCAAAAGCCCAGCAGCCCCAAAAGAACACCTGACAGAACATCAGTGGCTGGTCTTCTTGCTCCTGGTATTGGCTGCAGGACTGGATGGTTGAGCTTCATGGATTTGCAGCTCCTTTGGTGTCAACTTCTTCCTCACTGCTATCTTCTTTCTTGGTGTGCTTTCTGTCTCAACACGGAGGGTCTCAACTAGTTGGCTGGGCTGGGTGTCCACTGTAATGGACTCCTCATGGTAAGGAGCCAGATGCACAGTCATCAGTGGTACTGGATCATTTGAACCAGTTCCAGACCTGACACTCAGCAAACACCTTGCATTAGTTTTTGTCCAAACATGATGTTAATGGTGTAAAAGTCAAAAGGTCCTCACCTTGTAGACACACTGTTAGGTGTTGAGGTTGTTGATGTTGCTGGACCCTTTTGTTTCTGTGAGGTGTTTGATGAAGAGGTTGACTTCCTCTTCCTTTTGCTGGGCATAGCCTTTGCCACATCCTCATTGAAGGGGAACTGCATCTGGGATGGCTGGGCCACCACAATACTCCTCTCTGTGTTAGCTGTTGCAGCCTTCTTCAATCTCTTCTTTGGTGTGCCCCTGTAAAAGAAAACAGTTAGGTTTCAACAATGATATGCAAAGCAATGGAAACAAAATCCAATTCTACTCAGTTTATGTACCTGATTGCCTCAAATGCCTTTATGTCTTCTGGGTTCCCATTCTTGCAAGTGTACCAGTGATGCCCCAACTGGTGACAGATGGGGCATTCATGTTTCCTTGACTTTCATTGGCCGCTGCCTCCCTCAAGTGCAGATTTCATCCTATTCTTCCTCCTGCCTCCACCAGTTGATTTGAGAAGAGGAGGGTACATGAAAAATCCTGGATCTGCCTCTGGCCACATAGACTTGTCAGGCAAGCTAGGGATGGAGCCCTCATATGCAAGCTTAAAATTGTTAACAGAGAAGTACTGATCAACATAGTCCTCAAGCTTTGCACCAGAGATTGAGGTAATGTAAGCAATGGCATGCTTGCATGGGATTCCAGACCCCTGCCAAAGCCTACAAGAACAGGTCCTTTCTGCTAGGTTGACCACAAACCTGAACCCAGACCCTGCCATGCCTTTTGCACACAATTCTGCCACTCCTTCAGGTGAGGATGTGATGACATCTATGTCTAAATTATAGGTTTCTTCTCTCAGCCTTTGCACTATATGGGGCATAATTTTCCCTTTCAGCTTAGCAACCACCCTCTTCCTATTGTTCCACTTGATCAAAAACATCTGCCTTATAGTGTCCAGCAAGTCATCAATGTGGTTACACTTTTCAGGCTTCACCCAGTTGTTGAATGATTCAGTCAAATTGTTTGTCACATAGTCCACCTTTGACAATGTCCTATACTGGCTCCTAGTCCAAAGATTTTTGTGGTTCTCTTGCAGATACTTCATGGCTTCTGGTTTGGCTCTTGCCATTGCTTCATAATGTTTGTTAAACATGTATGGGATCCATGAGTATGAGGAAGCCTACAAGTGATCATCAAAAACTCTACCACTGTACATCTTCTTGAAATTCTGCACTAAATGGTACATACATTCTCTATGTTCAGTTAGTGGAAAAACTGTGCTCACTCCATTCATTACTGCCTGCCCACAATCTGTATGGAATGTCATGCCTTCTGGAGTACCTATTGCCTCCTTCAACCTCTCCATAAACCAAACCCAATTCTTATTGGTCTCTGAATCAATGACACCAATGGCAACTGGATACATCCAATTGTGGGCATCTACTGCACATGCAACACACAACTGCCCCCTATACCTCACAGACAAAAATGTGCTATCTACTGCTAAATAAGGTCTACACCCCCTAAGAAATCCATCAACACATGCTTTAAGAGCAAAGAACAGTTGTTAAACCTGACTTTGTTACCCACAGTGTGATGGTCAATGACAAGAAATGATCCTGGACTAGATTGTTCTAACTGTGCCTTCAGCCTAAACAGATTATGGAAACTCTTATCCCAAGGCCCATAAAGCTCATCCATTGCAATGAACTTACCTTTGTACACTTTCCTGTAGCTGATCTTAACCTTGTACAGATCCTTCAACCTCCTCTTCAGCTCTTTTGGTCCAACATTTGGATCCTCTTTCAACCAGTCCTTGACCTTGCTAGCAACCCAAAACTGAGTAAGCCCAACACCTTGTTTTTTCTCTAGTCTCCTACTGCTGTGGCAGCCATTTCCATGTGGGTGTGGGTTCACCTTCACCTGGACAACAATTGAATACAAGAACATATTAGCAGCTAGATAAATGTAGGGAAAACAGAACCCAGTCACAAATTGAAATCATACATCACCTGAATGAAATGACCATCAGCTGTAGTTGATGCATGCGGTCTCGAAGGGCATCCCTCATCCCTCATTGAACAATGCACCGTGTACCTCCCTGTATCACTCTTGTCAATTTCATAGTTGTACTCATGTTTAATAGCATGACTAGCTAAAGCAATCTTAAAAGAGGGCATATCTGGGTACTTAGTTCCCACTGTCATAGGAGGGTCATCTTTGTCATGCTCCACATCATGAATGTGCTCAGGAGGCTCTCTATCAGCAACTTCCTCCTTAGAGGATGCATCTACTGCCTCATAATCCTCATCACTGCTATCATCACTGCTTTCATCACTATATATTGATTCCCCTCGGGTCTGAGAAGTGGTGGGAGGTGGAGGCTGCTTGGGACCAACATCAATATACAAGCATTCTTCATCAATCCCCACATGCTCATTCAATGGATTTGGGTTAGCAAGGAAATCAGGTTTACTTGGATTGGGTGGCTTTGACTAGGATCCTGACCTATTATTTGGGGGCTGAGACATAGAGGGTTCTGTTGTGCTTGGTTCTGCTATGCTTGGAACAACAATTGAAGGGGTCAATGGGGTCTCAACAGAATGTTTAGGGCTATCAGACTCCCAATCAGGAATCAAAGGCTCACTATCAGGACTATGATAGGCAACAGTCAACAAGCATGTTCTAGTGGCCCTATTTTTTTCAAACATTTCTAGCATTTCTTGGTCATTGCGAACAGGTATCTGAACTTTACCATGCATGCACCAGTAAAACAATGAAGCTACATGACCATAGGAAGGAGGGTACTTATCAACCAAATCTTCAATGATTCCACTCAACAAAGATCTGTCTGCGTCAACAACTTCATTCAAAGAAAACCACTTCGCACGACAATTGGGAGCAACGATCCGCATTTCTAAGTTGAAACTACTGTCTGGGTCCATCCTACAGATGAACAAGGACACGAAATCAATAAACCTACACATGGTTCGGTACCGCAATACACTAATGCAAGCAACATCAAGACAAGGAGGGAGGGGCTAGGTTAAAGAAGGAGGAGGAGAGGAACTCACCCATCCCGGAACCAATTCGGCATCTCGCCGGGTCCGTTCCATGCCATGCTGGGTCCGCCAAAACGTCTAGCTCGACGGGGCTAGGGTTTCGCGGGCGGGCCGCCAACACCGACTGCAGACGTCGCCAGATCGGGAGGTCCCAGATCCACCGCGGCTTGGGTCCGTCGCCGCTTCTGTCCGTCGCTAGGGTACGCCGCCGCTCGGGTGAGAGAGAGGCTCGGGAGTGTGAGTGGGGACCTCGAAAGACTAAGAGAGAAAGTCTCTGGGTAGTGGCCCAACTTGTCAGTCAAATAAAGGGCAAGGAGGGGATTTTACCAGCCCGGTCCCATAAGTCAGAGCCGCCTAACGTCGAAAAACAAACAGAATGCCGACGGAAGGGTGTGTGGGTAGCGATTAAGTTGGGGAAGCCCATACAGGTGACCACCATCTTTTCAGGGGTACGAGGGAGGCCGTCATCTTTTTTAAGGGTATACAGGTAAAAGCGTCCTAGAGAGGAGTGCATCGGTGGATTCGAGAGACTGGCTGCGTGGAGGCGAGGCAAACAGCGCAGGTGGACATGGGGAGAGGCAGAGGAGTTTTTCCTTTTTTTCCCTTGATGATGGGCACAAAGCGGTAGAGGGCGTCGGAACGTAGGAAAGCAAAGCAGGAAAAGTCACGGAACTGTAGATCTACATGGACCTGTGAGAGGATTACTCTTGATGGACAGTAAAAAAGGTGCTCACGTTTGATGAACAGTAAAAAAGGTGCTCACGTTTAAAGAGCTTTATAGATTACGTAGCCCGTGAGCCTACATAGTAGTGGCATAACTGCACATATAGCTACGAGAGAATTATTTCCTTGACCTAAAAAAGGTTCCACTTCTTTCCTTGACCCTTTCAACTTTGAATTTACCTATTAGTTTGGGGCTTGATGGTTTTCAGTAAGGAACAAAATGATGATTTTACCCCTAGGTAAAAAATGAATCAGTGGAAGGTTCAGTTTGTTTGTGTTTATTTTGAGCGACTTTTCACATAATTTAATGTTTTGAGCACTATTTTCTTATTTTATGCAATTATGACAACCTTAAACCATTAAAATTTAGGTATTGTCTTTCTTTCATGCGTGCGTGTGTTTTCCAACTTTCACACACACTCCATCCGATGTCCATCTGTCATCCAAGGGCTGTGGGTTTTCGTCGCCCCCTGCACCGAACTGCAATATCGGGTCCACTAGTCATAGAGAAAGGGAGGTAACTGTTCAAAACATTGGGACTTGCGCCTGTCTAGTTGCTTCCGACCTCGTTCCCCTCCTGACATCGTTCTCTCTGTCTTCGTTTGCTATTCGGAAGGTCCAGATTACGGCGATTGCGGCTCTCCCGCGGTGACTCGAGGATTCCACCGGCGGGGAGAATACAGAGGTCCCGGCGCTGATCTGTAAGTTTTTGAATCCGCCTCGTTGCTTCCTTCTAACGGGATTCGATTTGGATTTGGTACTGCATTTTTGAACCCGATGCTCACCCGATTCCATGTGTTTGCTACGCGCGCCGTCCGCTGGATGCAGTCTAGGCGTCGCCATGCTCAATTCGTACGGTTAGGAGATCGTCAAGGAAGGTGAGCACCAGTTCATATGTATGGTTGTTTTCCCCTTTTTTGTGCGATTTTGGGTGAGGCGTCTACTAATCCCGACTGATTTTGTATGGGTTTTTCTCGATCTGGAGGGTTCGCATCACACCAGTCGCGCCGTCTCTAGATCCGACCACCTCTATCGGGGACACCGGCATTTGGCTGCGTCCGAGTTGCATGCATCCTCCCACTGACCATGTTCATTGGTGTCTGCTTCCGTTCATTTTCTTCTACGAGGTTTGGATCTGTGCCTTTTTCGTTTTGTTTGGAGGTTGTACGTGCTTTTTTGCCAATTTTAAACTGTCGTGGTGGCACTATGCAGCATTAGGGCCTGTTTAGATGGAGCGGTAAATGTTTTGCCGTGTCACATCGAATCTTTCGGCACTAGTTTAGTGTATTAAAAATAGACTACTTATAAAACTAATTACATGCCCCTACGGGACTTAACAAGACAATTCTATTAAGCTAAGTTAATATATAATTAACAAATGTTTACTGTAGCACAACATTGTCAAAACATGAACTAAATAGGCTTAAAAGATTCGTCTCGCGAATTTGCCTTCGGCTGACAAATTACTTTTTTACTTAGTATATTTTAAATAGACGAAACTAGAGACGGGAGATTCGATGTGACGGGGGCAAAAGTTTTGTCCCCCAATCCAAACAGGCCCTTAGTCATGTCGGGTAGTCACCACGGGCTGCACAAATCTAATTTCTGCCATGGGGGCCAGGGTTAGTAAGGCGTGTTTATCATTGCTAATTTTGTGTGAACTCTGATATGTTAATATTAACTGATAAGCAGATCTGATTCTAACATGGATATGCTAATGACTATTGCACATCTGAATACTAGATGTTGCACATGGTTATTCCTATAGATGTAATAACATGCTCATTTTGATGTTTGATGACCTCACACCTGCTATTTTATAGAAGTACAATATAAACACATAGATGATAGTGAGAGCTTAGGAAAAATGTTTAAATCAACTGAGTTGAGAGCGATCAAGCCTTAAATTTCAACTTTCTTCAAAAATTTATGCTCTGGTTTCTTCAAAACTGCATTAATAAATTAAGAAAATTGCTAATAAAAACATGAAAATTTAATTGATACTAAATAGAAGAATTGCTTTTGTACAAATTTACAGTACAAGAAAAATAGAGGCTGCCAGCTGCTATCTAGCAAAATAATTAGAAGTTATCAACTAAACTGTAACATGACTAAAAGTACCCATTGTGCTTTAAACATTAGATGTTGCCGGCTAGGTGTTTATAAAAGTAGTGGAAGGAATCATTGCATGTAGGTGGTGTCACAGGGGGTTGTTCCCCAGTAAGAAAGCAAAAGGGAGAAAAGTAGAACAACAAAACAAAATAAAGTTTGCAGTATAGGTAATAGGGGGCTGCTGATGTGGCTTTTTTTAATACTAGTGTATGCTGCTGCTATGCTTTTTTGGTGGAAAAGCAAGCCAATATGCTTTTTAGTTTAAGAGCAAGCTGCTTTGATTTTCTTAGGGTTAGCATAACACTGGCTAAAATGGAATTGGCATGGAAGCAGAAACAACCCAGCAACAGTGATGACAATTAGCTTATCAGAAGAGCTGAAGTAGATATATGAAAATGAAAACCACATCACAACAAAAATATGGTAACCAACCTGCTCGGCTGCAATCATTTTGGCTGTGCCTGCAGGTTATCAGGCAATGGGTAGAGGACAACCAAAATCAACATGCTGCTTCATCATCTTCAATAGTTCCTAAGGTATGGTGAAGTCATTCTGTCAGCTATTAATTGTGTATTCACCTTTTTTTTGTTCACGCAAATTTTAGTTGTAGCTATTTTTAACTTTTTTTGCAATCCATCTTATATTCTAAGCCCCAAAGACAACGGGCTTCCCCATCGAGGCTTGTGAAACTATACAAGGATTTGACTGCATCTCAGAGAAAAAGAATAGGTTCAGTAAAATTTGGCGGCCTTTTGAAAATTGCTTGTAAGACCATACCTGCAGAGTTTGCAAACTGGCTGTTGGCTGAGTGTTATGATGCTGATCCATCAGAGCTAGTGTTTCCTGGAAGGGGAAGGATTTCAGCCAATGCTGATTCAGTGTGCAGTGTTCTTGATCTCCCAAACACTGGTGATGAAGTAATATATGAGCTTAATGTTGATGCTATCAACTTCATCCATGATGAGTATGGTATTTATGAAGGGACGACACCCAATATTGACTCTATATTGGAAAGGTTGAAGAAGAATAAGACTAGCAATGATGATTTCCTAAGGTCATGGTTGATGATAGCAATTTCAACATTTTTGTGTCCTCCAACTAGATTATTTATCAACCCAAGGTGCTACCCATCTATTGTGGATCTTTCTAAGGTCAAGAAGTTGAATTGGTGTTAGTTTGTCATTGACCAACTTAAAGGTGGAGCATCTAAAATGGGCAAACAAAAATCCTTTAGAGGTTTTCTCCTTATCCTTGTGGTAAGTTGCTTTTTGCATTTTTTTTGTATGCTTTTTGCAAATGTCTTTTTGGTAAGTGCTACTGCAGCACAAGCGGGCATAGTTCTTTTTGCAAAAAGCATTACTGACCTCATTTATATATGTTCCTACTTTTTTTCCTTCTTATAGTTTTTGATGCTTTTATTGATTTCCATCTTTTTGTAGATTCTCTATGTAGACTCACTTGTGGTAGAGAACGTACAAATTCCTTCCTCCATGCCTAGGATTGCTTCATAGTCAAAGCAATTGTTAGATCAAATCATCAAGCTAAACACCAATCGTGATGGCTCATTTGGGAAACTCAAGGTATGTATCAAACAGCTCAACACACTTTTTTGCTTTTGTTTCACAAAGTATTCCTATGTCCATATTTTAACCCTTTTCCCCTTTTTTGTACATGTTTATGTGTTCAGTTGAAAGGATCAAACTATTCTACTACACAACATTCATTGTTCCACATGGATGATATAAGAAGATTTGTTTCCTCGAAGGCCCCTAGTGGCATTTCAGATTAGGTTTGTATATGGTCTACACTTTCTTCTATGACTTTATAATTTTGTTATCTCTTTCACATGTTTATCTCCTATAATTACTTTTACTCATGATTTTTCCTATTCTTGGAGGAAGACAAATGCACTGAAAAGCAAGCTGAGGATGGTACTATTTCTTTGGAAGAACCCAAGTTGGATCAAACTAGAGTTGTCAATCATTGTCATGCACATTCAGTAAACCTTGTTGAAGCTCAAGTTGATGAAGTGAAGATCATGTTCCACTGAAGGTCCGTCTCGAAAGGTTGCAACCTTTGGAAGCTAAAGATAAGAAGAATGATACATCTATGCCTAGTGAGCCTCAACCAATAGAGATTATCCCTCTAGAACA
The DNA here is from genome assembly GCA_022036555.1 of Microstegium vimineum. NCBI lineage: Eukaryota > Viridiplantae > Streptophyta > Magnoliopsida > Poales > Poaceae > Microstegium > Microstegium vimineum. Next base: position 4,772,141 of record CM039123.1, on the reverse strand, counting down.
TATTGTCAAGCCCAATTCAAATACACATCGTACTAGAAGCTGCCCTTTGGATTTTACACCTTCTGAAATCAACATTATGCAATTTATAGATTCAGAGGATAGACCTAGCAACTTCGGAGGCAAAGCACAAGAAATTCCTTCAACATCAGATGGCTCTCAATGGTCATTGTTAGATATACTAGAAGAGGTGTTTGCTAAGATAGAAAAAGATGCTCTTACTGAGATTGAGAATAAAAATGCAAAACGAGCAGGCGAGGTTCAGTAGGCTCCATTTTGTGTTCTTATACAAGCTCCATCAACATCTAAGGTGGATGTCAATTGCAATTCTTCAGTTTCACCGGTACCTACATTTAAGGAGCCTGCTAGTGGTAATTCTTCAGTTACTCCTGCATTTGAGCCTCATCCAAATAGGATTCGTAAAAGGCCAGTTGCTCTCCGGCCGCCTTAGATTGCATTTGGTTCAAAACAGAATTTCATTTGCAGCAAGGATGTCTACGATTTATATGATGTTGTGTGTGCTCATGGAACAAGAAGGTCTAGTAGATCTACACAAGCTCAAGAGTGCGTACATGCCCATAACTATGTATTTCCTTTTATTACTTTTAAAAATGTTTATCACCATGTCACTAATGTTTTATGCTTTTTATACTTCCTTTTCTTTGTTTCAATATTTTGCAGCATGGTCATAGTCAATTTCTGGAGCTTTTATGTGACATTAGATCATCTTGCTATATCTGTTAAGCCTGGTGTGAAACTAATGAGCCCAGTTGCTGAAATTGTAATCTATGCAATTGATGACACCACTAAAAAGGCTAAGAAGCATGTTCTACCTTTACGTGTCTCGGTTAGTTTACTATAAATCAACAATACTTATTTTTTTAATTAGCAATTTTCATAATTTTGTTAAGGCAGTTTTTATGCTGTTTTTTCAGACTTTCATGCAGGACGACAACCTAACTAAGACAGAGATCTCACGTGTTTTCTGCAAGAGAGAAAACCATCTTGACCATCGTCATATGGTAAGTTTATATGTTTCATTCATTTTTTGGATGCTTTTGTCATACACAACTTTTTCTTTTTTTTCCAAAATTACATGCATTTGATAAACCTAACCAAAAAAACAAACATAGGTGATGCTCCCTGTACTTCAAATGACTGGAAGTACAACAGCTGAAACTGAAGTGGGACACTACTTTTTCCTCGTATTGAACCTGGGTAACAAAAGGTTTGAGGTGTTAGACTCAATGAGAAGCCTTGCAGATGAAGCTCTTTTCAAGTGCTGCAACACCTTGATACGGGCAATCAAACAACTTTGGATCAAACATGATTATGAGGCAAAGAAGCCCATAGACAGTTACAAACTTGTTGATATTGGTGTTCCAGTTCAGTCCAACAAGTATGTAGTTTTTCTTCTGTAACTAATGCTATCATTTTGCAATATAGTCAGATTTGTCATTATTAGTTGTATAACTGTTTTTGTCCCTTGCAGTCATGATTGGTGGGTTCCACATGTTGATGCATGTTGAACATTGGGATGAACGTTCGATGGAAGATCAAGAAAAGATATCTTGTGCTCATCTATCCCTTTTCTTCCATCATGGTCGAGTTCCCGTGCATGAAATTAGTGGATTCGAGTGAACTGACCATACTACAAATCAACATGTGTCATTAACTCACATACAAAGTAGGCATATGCCTACTAAGTTGATTCCCACCAATCTCTTGCGGTTCCTGCTATTTTGGCAAAATTGCTTTGGCAAGATCTAAATGTTTTCCAGGGCCGTTTTGCCAATCGCTAATATGAACAAAATCAAATGTCATTCAAATATTTCATCTCTCTCCTTGTTAGGACAATTTGGGAAGAGATCCTATTTTATCTGGGTTGCTGACTCAATGATAGTGTACTCGGTAAACCAGATATGGAGATGGCGACTAAAGTTAATGTTTCCATTTTTATAAAATTTCAAGATTACAATGGATCTACGAAAAGATCGTGTATTTACAACTAAGCGGAATAGTATACAAAGTCAAACCAAACCCATTACAAACAAGGGAGTTGCTAAAATTTAAGTGCCTGAATTTTAGCTTCATTTCAGGTGACGATTATTGCATATATTTATGTGAAAATTGCAACTTTAGTTTGTTATGATTTTTGTAGGTATAATCTGTAATTTTTGAATTCGAGAATAAAAAACTGATATATAAAACTACAAACCTGACAAATTTCAGTATACGTTGACATAAAGGCAACTAACAATTTATAATTTAATTAGTTACAAAAGAACAAAAATTAATATATCGTAACACAAAGAAAACTAACAAATTGTAAACAAATCACAAGAGAACACATACAACGTGAAGTAACTTGAATTTTCAGGCACCTGACGTTCATGAAAAGTGTACAAATAAACACAACAACAAGCAAAACTTCTTATTCGAAATACATGATCTTTCAGGCATAAAAAATGTGAAGGGTAAAACAAAAACGAAAAGGGTTATAAGCTAACAGTTGCATACCCTACACGCTAGTCTCAACTGGAAGCAGGGCAAACGGAGTACGATCTTAGTTGGTGTATAAATTCGTCCAGGTACCTGTCCTGAAGTTGTTTATCAGCTACAATCCGCTGCACCTTGAGGGCATTTGCCACAAAGACATCCCTGGTTTCCTCCTCCAGCATGACGGCACGGACTGCGGCGGCGACGCCATGGCGGTCGAACGAGCCGTCGTGCTCATCATCCCTGGGCACCTGCAACCCCACCTTCTTGCCCTCCATGAGGCGCGCGTTGGGCCCTTGGTCCCCGAAGATGGGCAGCATGACGAGAGGCTGACCATGCAAGAGCCCTTCGATGAGCGAGCTCTGGCCGCAGTGCGTCAAGAAGCCGCCCACGGCGGCGTGCGCCAGTACGCTGGGCTGAGGAACCCACCCCGTGGTCACCAGCCCACGGCCGCCGGTGCGCTCTTGGAACCCGGCCGGAAGGACGTCCGCGTCGGGGACGCCGCCGGCGCCGGCGCCGCTGGGATTCCTCAGAGCCCAGAGGAAGCGAGTCTCGGCCAGCTCCAGCCCCAGCGCCAGCTCGCGCACCTTCTCTACGCGCAGCGGCACCTCGCTCCCCAGCGCCACGTACAGCACCGAGCTCGGCGGCTGCGCGTCCAGCCACCGCACGGCGGCGTGCTCCCCGTTCGCGTTGGCGCCGTGCCCTCCGTCGGGTGACGGCGGCAGCAGACCGAGGGGGAGCACCGGCTTGCAGACGAGCGGCGCCACCAGCGGGAGGAACTCGGGCTCCCACTCGAGGCTGCTTCGGATGGCCATGACCGTGCACCTCTCGCGCGTCAAGTAGTAGCGCTCGGCGATGGACATACCGGACGCGCCATCATTGGCCAAATATTGCTTACTCTGCTCCGACTCGTAACGGGGTGCAGCCGCCGCCGGCTTGGTGCTCGAGGACTGCCGATCCCTGGTCGCGGCCAGACACGCGGCGGTCGGGAGAAGCATCGCGCATGGCACCTGGAGTGGTGATCGATAACAAGGATCTGAAGTTCTGAACAAGAAGCAAGTTGCCAAACGTTGACCAGTTTGCATTTGGTGTGGGGCGGCGCGCGAACCTTGTGGTCGACGGCGGCGGCGGCGGCCCAGTAGTGGAAGGCGTCGACAAAGACCCAGTCAGGCCTCGTGCCCTCGTCGGCGCAGGACGCGGCCAGGAACTCGGCGAAGGGCGCGGCGAGGACGTCGAAGGCCTTGAACAGGAGCTCAAACTTGTCGTGGGGAACGCTGTTAGTGGACTCGGCGCCGTCCGGGAGGCCGTCGACGCGCGGGAGCGGGAGCGCCACGAAGTCGACGCGCGGCGCCGCGGCGGGGCGCAGCGTCGGGAGGCGGGCGATGTTGCCCGGCGTGGAGACGAAGGACACGCGGTGGCCCCGCAGCGCCAGCCACTCCGAGAGCTCCAGGTACGGGAGCAGGTGGCCGAACCCGAGCCACGGGAAGATCACGAAGCGCAGCGGCGCCGGGGACGAGGACACGGCGTTGTCCATAGCGTTTCGCCGAGAGGAGCTGGGCTTGCGGCCGCGACGGCGTGGCGTGGTATGAATCGATACTCAGCATCAGCAATGACGTCGTCGGAGTTAGCATTACTAAAGATGGCATGCTATGCGCATGTTCTATTTTATTTTAAAAAAAGAAAAAGAAAAAGAAAAAGAAAAGCCTTGCGTCGTTGTCGAGAGTTCGGCAGCCGCCGCCCTCCACCGCTGCTCCCTAACTTTTCCTTCAACGTATTGTTGGGGTTAAATGGAATGTAGATCAACTTTTCCTTTAGTTGAGGTGTCTAAAATTTAAGATGATTTCAGGTAACATTGATATATCACCAACTTTAGTATAAGTTAGTTGTTAATTTTATATTCTGTTATTTGTCTTTGTGTTATAACATATTAAATTTTTGTCCTTGTCCTCCTATAGAAATAATTATAATTGTTAAATTGTCTTTGTGTCAATATCTATAAGATTTTATCATGTTTGTAGTTTTGTATAACATGTTTTTTATTTCTGAAACAAAAAATTACAGACCGTATCTACCTAAATTGCGACAAACTAAAACAGTAATTTTAGTATAAAATATATGCAATAACTCTGTCATCTGAAAGAAAACTAAAATTCAATCACCTAAAATTTTGCAAATCCATTATTTTTTCTAGTAGATCGAGTTATTAGGGTTAGTGATTCTTCGTATTAAATTTTTTGGTATTAGAGTTTTATCTTCTCCTCTCTTACAATTGTGAAGTTTCATCGTGTTAAATTTTTTTGGTATTAGAGTCTCCGGCAATTGTGAAGTGGAAAGTTAGTGGTTACGTTAATGGTGAAGTAGAAAGAATCGTCTTCTCTACGAAAGTAAACAGAGACTGGGCGGCCTCTTAGATGTGTTGTCAACCAGTTTAGTTTTGGACTGCCCAACACTAGCATTATTGTCAACAAACCCAGCCCAAACTCAGATCGAAGCTAAGGAAGCAAACGCTCCCAGTGGCTTGTCACTGTTGTGAACCTTTCCCACAAAAAATAAATTTAATATCAAAACGGACACATGATCCATATATTAGATATTAAACTGATAAAAACAAATACTACAATTAATCTTGGCCAAAAGACCCAGAAAGATCTGAGATGTTGTGGTACCATCCCCTTGTTTTGTAGCTCTCTCCCTCGGTGCTCAGCTCTCATTAGCCGAGGCGGTGCTAACTAACGCTTCGCCTCTTCTTCCAACACAAACGCACGCAACGGGTCGGGGTCGGGTGGCGGCCTGGGCGATGAAAGCCAAATTGGGCCGCGTTGTATGATCGGGCTTCGCATCGTGTTCGGCCCATCGCTTGAACAGGGCAGTTGACTACTCGTACGGTCTAGAGTGACAGACGCCGTCGCATATACTCCACCTCCGTGCTCCCAATAATGTTAGCGGTGTCAAGCGGTTCACGGCGTAATGATAAATATCATTGGTTAGGGGGCTCTCATCCAGGGTTCAAATCCTGGGTGCGACACTTTATTCTGAATTTATTCCATGAATTTTTGGCGCTACGCATTAAGTGGTAGGCGACTTTCCTGTCGACAGCAAGGCGCCTGCGGTGACTTCGTGAACTTCAAGATTTGTCTACGTTGTACTGTGTACTCTAAAAAAAATGTTAGCGGCCGGCTTAAGTGAGAGAGAAATGAAAGAATGAGATTAAGAAAAAAATGTTGATTATTCCTTTTTTTAAAGGACTTTAGGGTGATTTTCTTAATTAAGGAAAAAATAAAAACAAGGATTGGAAAGGTATATGCGGAAGCTTGTTTACGCGTTCAATACACTTTAGTTATCTCTCGTTATTATAGAGAAAGGTCATTTTTGTCTGGTTAGAGAAATGACATTATTTATTCTTATGATCCATTTAGTAGGGATCTAGATTTTAGAAGAAACATTTTAGTTTCAAATTCTTTGGCTTCTCTCAGAAATAGAATCACTCACTAAAATCGTTTGGCTGCTCGCATGGGTTCAGATTCTGAACAAAAGTGAATGTGATAGAATAGACCAAATTACCCTTCATATATGATTAATTTTTTTAGTTGCTACATGGCTAAACAAAACATTTACAACCAGAATGGAATATGTATGCTCGTATTTCTATTGTATTTCTTATTTTATTTTTCTAAAGAAAAATAGTATTTTTTATTGAAAAAGGTCAAAAAATGTATAATATTATTCCTATTATATTTCACGTTTTATTTTTCTATGAGAAAACAACCAAAATGTGCATAATAATATTTCTATTGTATTTTTTGTTTTGCTTTTCTATGGAAAAACAGCCAAAATGCAGAAAAGGATGGTGTCCACTGTCCATTCTTGTAATTCTGTCACACCCGGTTTTAAAAACAAAACCAGATATACCCTATATGTGAGCCTAGAAAGTCAAATCTCACATATAGCCACAGAACAAGGTAATATCAAAAGACAATACTTAAATACATAATATATAAGGTCAAAGAAATAACCTTAAGAGAGCAAACAACGGTAAGACACTCCGATCTTCAGGTGAAGACTCCACTCCACAGGGACAAACTGACTGGTTGATCACAAGCCTAACTGCTCAAGACTCTCGCAAACTGGTACCCATCCGGGATTTTTATCCAAATGTTGAAAAGAATAAACAAGCGTAAGTACTTCTCGTACTCAACAAGTATATATGGGGTTCATGAGGCTCAAAAAGTTGACACTGGTTTACTGCGATAAGCATTTTTAATTTGTAACAAAACTTTACAATGGATAAATCAAGGTTATGCTTAAGCCCCAAATTAAACCACATGATCATATAGCAAATGAATAAATAATACAAATAGCATGATAAAGTGATTCACAAGTAATAACCAACATGTAAACATTGTTTCTGTGAGTTTTTCGGGCCGCTCGTGTCCGTGAGCACGGCTGATATATCAGTTTTTAACACTCTGCAGAGGTTGTACATCTTTACCCACAAGTCGTGATTTGCCCTTTCGCCCGAGGTCGCGAGCCTCTTAACCCACTTCCAAGGAAGGTCGGCAGGGTTCACTATGAAGTCTTTCAAAGGGGCTCGCTGACAAACAATAGACACTACGGATCCACGGGCAAGGGGTATACGGGAGCCCCTCGATGGTACACACACACAGCGGTAGCCACTCCGGCCGCAACCCGCAACCGCTCGACAATGACAACTTTCGTGAACTGCCACATGCGAGAGAGTTACCCTCATACTGAACTAAAGCCAGAGCCACGTAGCCCTCATGGTTGTACTGTATGTCCCAGCTTTTGCTGACAGATAGGGTCCTAAATCCATGTTACTAAAAAAATCAAGTTTTACTTTATCATTTCATAGTCGTTAATCAATATTCAAGATCATGTTTAGTAAATGGAGCACTAGCAATAACTACCCAGATGCAAATAACCCATAAGATTCCAAGGTTCAAGGTAACAATTCTAGGTAAGTCGTATGGTAATAAGATTAGACACATGCATATGATTTTATTCAAAAACATCATGATTAGGACATCAAGGAAGATCCCATATAATACTTGCCTTAAAACAAATCCTTTCTTCAAAGATCAACGTCTTCAAAGATTAACTTCTTCAAAAGATCTTCTGAAACACCAACTTCTTGATCTCCAACGTAACACTCACCGATTGGACAAAATCACAAACACCACTCAAACACCTGACCAAACATAGCATACATACATATCTATTTAGAACAATACACCAATCAATTAAAAAGATTTTAAAAGAAACTACACATTGCTACGATCACAAAGACGCGAAGAACACACTAATCGGAGTTACGATGATCAAGGTACATCTATCGAAAGATTTGCTTTTATAAAAGAGAACTATGAGATTTATTAGTTTTAACTATATAAAAGAATGGATAAATTATTTCAACGAAATACTTTGATTGAATTAGGTCAAACTTTTATTTGTATTTTCGAAAACGAGAATTGAAACTATCGATATTTTATGCTTAAAACAAGTTGCATAGTTATTATTCAAGTTAGGAGTTAAACATAAAATTACAGATATATTAACATGGTATTAAAGATCACTAAAGAAAAGGTTATGCCGATACGAAGCCAACGCAACCTGAACGGAACGAAACGGATTTAAAACGGAGGAGGTATGAAATTAACATGATTTTCTATACCAGATTAATTCATTAAAAATAATTAATCTAAACTTTATTTTCAAAAGACTTTAACATATATGAAAACTGTACCATTAGATAGATCATGAAATTACGAAGCTAACGCAACTTATTTGGGTCAAAACGGATTTAAAACAAAGAAATTATAAGCATTTAAATTCGGATGGCAGTTCTGTAAATAAAGATTTTCCTTTTATTTTTTATTAAAAAGAAACCGAATGGTAATACGCTTTACGAAGGAGAAAGCGTAAAGCATGAAGGCGCTTTAGGGCTGCGGTGCGGGGTCGACGGGTGCCACGTGGCAGCACAGGACATGGCGGGTGCACGACGCGGCCGTGGACCGCGTGCGGGGCTCGGTCCACCGGTCCATGGTGGACCAGAAGGCGTACCCCTTCGGGAGAGGCTCAGAGGGGCGGTCCACGTGCAGTGGCGGCACGATGGCTCTGGTGAGCGTGCACAGAGGTGCAGAGAGCGAGAGAGAGCAAGAGAAGGGCACTGTGAGCCCTCTTACCAAAACCCGAAGCTCGACGACCGGCTCAGGACGATGAGGATGCACCACCGCGGCAGAACAGAGGGGGCGGGCGGCGCTAGGTTTGCGGATGGTGGCGGCGGCGCTCTGGGGTTTCACAGCTGCCATGCGAGGGTAAGAAGGACGCGGTGGGGTGCGGGCTTGGCTACTTATAGCCCGGAGGCGGTGCCAAGGATGGAAGGGGGAGATTGGGGCGAGGATTTTGGCGTCGGCGAGGAAGGAAGGCGCGCTGTCCTTTCCATCCGGGGGATGACGAAGGGAGAGGGCCTGACACGCGGGCCTGTTCGTCAGCGAGGGTAAGGGACGGGGCCGCGCTGTCAGAGACCGAGAGGGGAAGCGGGGTCGTCCGCGCGGTGGGCTTGGCCCAAGAGCGAGAGAGGGAGGGAGCTGGGCTGTCCGAGGGTGGACTGGGCCTGCGGGGGGGGGGGGGGGGGGGGGGGAGGGGGAGAGAGCAGGCCTACGGGAAAGGGGAGGAGCTGGCAGGCCGAGGGAGAAAGGTGGCCTCGGGCCAGAAAGGATGGGGGGTGAGGAGGGGTTTTCTTTTCTTTTTATTTCATTTTCTTTTGCTCCAAAACCTTTTCAAAGAAATTTCCAAAACCTTTCTTTTCAAAACATTTTCAAAACCAAATTGAAATATGTTTTATTTTGATTCGTTTTATTTTCTTTCTTTTACTTTGAAAACCGTTTTCCCAAAACAAATTTCCATTAAACATTGAAAGGGTTTTTAGGTCCTTTTAAAATTCTTTTGCTTGGAAAACTTTTCAAGGTATTTTCATAAACCTTTTTGAAACCCACTTTTGAAATTCTTTTGAGTTTTAACAAGACCACACAGACATTGAATCATATGCAAAGGCATGAGTGCACAACCACGTTGCTAACTCTAAGAAACTTTTAATTTGATAAAAGTTTTTAATTTCCTATATTTCATGAACACAAAATCACAATTAAATCATTTAAACTCTATTTTCTTAAAAAGCAAAATTTGGGGTGTTACAAATTCCTACCGAGCGGAAGGGAGGCCCATGGGTTAGAAATGTGAATGGTGCAAAACCATGTTGCAGTCGATTCGATAAAGTTTCAGATAATACGGGTTGTTACAAATAACACGGTGCAAAACCATGTGAATGAAAAGTAAAGTTTTCAGATAACACAGGTTGTTACAATGTCACTAGAGGAAAGAACAAAAAGTTTAATACACTCTATAACTAAGGGCAAAATCGTCTTTTTTGTTGTTCATTAGAGGTGAATTTGACGAAAATAATATATATATATATATATATATATAGGTAAAAGAAACTTTAGACAAGGGTATTGATGAACTTTTTAAAATTTCAGTGGTATACAGAAATATAAATCTTTTATAATGACACACAGGTAAAAGGCTCAAATGTTTTAGCTCACTCAACTTCATAACATTTTGCGTAACATTTTGTGTAACACCTAACTGTAACATTTGGTTTCAACGAAGGACAGGACACGACCAGAAATAGGCACTTTGCGTAACAATATCTACAAAAGTATATTATCTTCAGTGGAAGTAGCTATATATTACAAAGGTATATATCTTAATCCACTTCAATATTAAAAAGAGAAAAAATCTCTCCCCTTATCTTTCCTTCCGTCAGCCCACAGCATCTCACTCGTTCATGTATCCCTTTGTCATGTACATTTCTAACCCAAATCCAAAATGATAGCACCATTCAAATCCAAAGCCAGCACAATCTAAATCCCACATGAGACCACGTTTGCAGCAACACTCATATCTGATTTCTTACATAAATCTCTGAGACATAAGTCATCCATGTAACCATACAACAAGTTGTATGTTCCATATGCTCGTTCGAGAGAAATCATAGCATGGGTGGCTCCTCCGCGTGGCAACACATGCCACTATAAATTTTGCAAAAAAATCCCTCCATCTTTTAAGAAACTAATTATCATGCTATCCATTTTATCATCCATGAATAGTATCCACATTTTATATTTTTATATAGATTCCTAATGTAAATTTTACTCTAACATGAAGAAGGAACATCCAAGAATTGCCATATTTTTTTTTGCATAAAACCCCTTTGAGAAATTTTCTAGAGTACCCCCACTGACCATTTGGCCCAAACCCTAACCTCCATCTCATTACCCTTGTTCCTTCCTCTCTTCTCCTGCCTCCCGAGCACCACCATCAAGCTTGAACATGATGGTAGCTCAGGGAGGACCAGCCTTCGAGGGATCCATGGCATGGAGGTACCATTGGCTTGTAAGGATCCAGGTGGCCACAAGATCTCGGCAAGGTGGTGACCCCGACTTCTGGCTTCCCTGCCATGGCCATGCATGATCTTGGCAGTAGCGCAATAACTAAGGATAGTGGTTAGTGGCTTCGGGCTTCCTTGTCATGGTCGCGGAGGACCATGGAAGTGGTGTGGTGGCTGAGGATCTGGTGGTCGGCGATATCTTGACGAGGAAAGCAGCCCTAGCTCAACGACATATCGGTATTCATTATGACTTCTAAGATTTGTAGTAGGATATAACACATTCTAAGTTGTGTCCGTGCTCAAATTTGATAGAGTTTGTTAAAAAGAAAATGATGACTTGAGGAGAAACTCCTTAATTGGGTTTAATAAATGGGTACATGTGTCATTTGAGTATGCCTTAAGTTGTCTTAAAAAATTTAGAATGAATTGTATTACAAGAAGGATGGACTTAAAGTGGTCGGTAACTTTTGTCAACCCCACATAGAGATTAAAGAGCATGTAAGAGAAAGGTGTATTAAAGGAAATTGAGAGAAAGAGAGCAATTGTGATTAGTTGCACTAGTACATACATAATTAATTTTATAATGAATATCATAAGATTCGCCATGACGTAGCATGACTTGATGGATAGTTTTCATAATGAATATGATAATACTAATTTTGTGTTTGTATAACCCTAACATTAAAGGGAGCAAAAGTTATTCTTTCATTCTGATTTTTTAACTTCCCAAAAACCTGATTTTCTAACTTCCCGAAAACCGCCGCTCTCATGTCATCCATGATTCGTACGTGATAGATTCGGACCCATAAGCCGTGTCATATGAGTTATGATAACTCGCAGTCTAGTAATGATATAAAATCCTATTCTAAGACGAATATACTGAGTTCTGTTACATATCTGCACATTTGCTAGTCTATATAAAATTAGAGGATGTAAAAGATTATTTTTTTGAACCTTTCGTAGCTACTCTCTCTATGTATTGTTCGGTGCATATATTTAAACTAGAAATCAGGCAATTGCTTGGTATAACCTCTGTCATAATTGCAAGCTAGGGGACAAAAGATCCCAAAAGGCAATTATATTATTCGTAACTTAACGTTGCTTTACCAATTAGGTGAATACAAATGTTCTGCTGGCCTAGAAACCGCAGGCCAAATCTCCTGGAAATATGGTCTTTTGCCACCGTACCCATGCACCTTTATTCCTTTATACATAGACGGCAGAAATGGCCGTGAACAATACAATACAATGCAGGTTCAATCAAGTTCTTTAAGGACCCGTTGGGTACAGCTCATCTTCACTAGTGAAACTATTTTTTTTAAAAAAAATAGCTTCATGAGCAACTTTCTAGGTGAAGCTAAGCTATTTTGGAAAAAGTGTTTGACAAAACAGCTTCACCAACAACTTTATGTAAAGAGAGAAGGGGGGGGGGGGGGGGGAGAAAGCTGTGCTAAGCTACTATTTTTAGTTTCACCCTACTCTTGCAAAACTATTTTTCTTTGTGAGAGGAGAAGAAAAACAGCTTCATAAGTAAAACTGTTTTAAAAAGTGGTGTTTGACAAAAAAAACAGCTCACACCAACTTTGCAAATCTGTTGTAAACTGTACCAAACAGGCCCTAAGTACTGAATCGGAAATAGCAGTAAGTAGTATTTTAAAAGCATGATCCTCTATAACAACTGTATATATACCTGGATGCACATGGCATGCTCCTTCCTTTAGTTGGCACAGACATATAAAAAAGGCATGGAGATGCGCGGCTAGCTGTGTGCACCACAAGCATTGACCGGCCGGCGGCCCCTGTTTGTTGCGAATGCAGCCACGCAGAAAGCACACAGAAGGGGGGGGGGGGGGGGGGGGGGGGGGGATCATAGAATGCATCTCTTTATTGGGTCCAGACACCAGTTAGTTAGCTGGGCAGCTACATCTTGATTGATAATTGAGCATATTTATGCAGTGCAATTATATATCATTTGCGCAACGGAAACATGGATTGCGATAATTGAACTTGCTTGGCTTCCTCTAGGCAAACAGCTCGCAGGATCTCAGCGCTTGTATTTTCTGTGTTCGGAAATGGAGGGCACATATCCCTGAAGATCAGGTATTGACATTCACATTTTCGCTAAAAGTAATGGACGACAAGAAATGAAATCAGAGGCCGGCCGGCGGCCGGTATGCAAAAAGGGCACACAACACTGACACACACATATATAGATCACACATTCACACCATCTTTGTTACGTGTGTATATTTACATACTTCATAACAAGATGAAACTGCTTAAACGACGCAATATATGATACATGGAATGGAGTCCCTAAAAATGAAATTTAAAAAGAAAAAAGAAAGAGAGCTGAGATACACTAATATACATGAAGACATACGCATCAATGAGACGATGAGACAGACCTTCAGGGGTAGTAGTAAACAGCAATATAGTATATGATACAGTACAGATAGGAGGAGCTGAAGCAGGCAGTAATAATACCGGCCGGACGTACGCTAGTGTTGCCGCGCAGTGCCAGCAGCTAGCTGTTGTTGCACTTGTCCATGGCCCTCGGTGCTGATGATGCATGAACAGACAAAGCACAACACGAATTCCGTCGTTAGCACCAGTTAATTAGCTAGGTTGCTTAATTAATTAGCTGCCGATCAGGTGTTAAATAAAGCCTGTGACGAGACATATTTGAGAGTAGCTAGTACTGACCGAGGCCGACGGCTTCAGATCCTTTCATGACCCGGAGGCGCTTGCACGACTCCACGAACATCCTGCAATTTATTTGATTTGCCACGCAGCAAGCAGGCAGAGAGAGAGAGAATTGGTAGTAAGAACAAGAGCTAGCTGCTAGCTTAGCGAGTGAAAATGGACAGAGGTTTCGTTCTCTAGCTTACTCCCAGGGGACGTCGCCGACGAGCATCCAGTCGCTGTCCTTGTCCTCGTAAGTGGGCACGTACTCGTCGGAGCCCTTCAGTAGGTCCGCAAGCTTCGTCTCGTTCATCATCCCCTGCGACCCGCAGCTGCCTGAACAAACGTACAAACATTGAAGATTTGGTACGGTGTTCAAACTTGGGGTGGCTTGGTGTTCAGACTACTGAACACCACCAAGTAATAGCTATTGGCGTAGCTTGTGCCGCTACAACTCTTGAAAATTATCTCTTCTTATCAATGAAAGCTGGTAATGGATTTTTCAAAAAAAAAAATGGAAACTGGACCATGTTTTTATTGGAAACTCAATCACGCAAAGCACGACCCCACTACATCGTCTTCAGCCTCCATTCGAGAATCTATGCCTGGCGGGCTTAGAAGGAGAAGGGGGGCCTTTGGTAGGCGGTAGGATCAGCGGTGTTAGAAGTTGAGGGGTGGCAAGCGAGACGGCCGGGTGCCACTGGGAAACAACTGGACGAGCCGCCGACGGTGTTGAGATGCTCGAGTTTTTGTTTTTTTTCCTCTAAAAGGTTTGTGTATCTTTATATTTAAGGTAGAAATGATATTTTTTTACAATTGCGCCTAAGGCTGGTTCTGGGGGTTTACAATTTTCCATGCACCCCGTGTCTCCCTGGAACAAAATCGTAACGGACTACTCGCGTTATAGACAACCTAACTTGCAGACCCAACTTCAATCCATAGATCGGCGGTCTGTCTGATGGTGGTAAGCAAGTGGCCGACAGAGGTCACTTGCTCTGGTCGAGGTTCGGGGAGGGTGGGGTGGAACAACTGGGGTAGGCAGTGGTGGATGCTAACCGCGCTGGTGCAACAAAGACTCTAGTCGAGGCCAGGGAATGATGGTGGGGGTGGCGGTGGGTGGTAGGGGGCGACACCGGCGTCGATGGAGGCTAGGGAGGAAACGCGTTGATCCGGTGAAGACTCTAATCGAAGTTTGGGGAGGATGGGGGTGGAGTGGCGGGGATAGACGGTGGGCGGAGAGGAAGCCGTTGGCCGGGGGCGATGGTAGAGGCTGAGGGAGGGAGCAGGCCGACACGGTTGACCAAGAAAGAATGGTGTGGTCAGCGGTCGCTAGCTACCCTAGCTAGGGTGACGCACCATGCCTTATTTGCCTCCCATTATTATTATGTAGGAGTAGAGCATTTCTTTCTTCTTCATCAAGGAATTTTTTGTATGTTCTGTTGATATAGTACTCCATCTGTATCCTAATTAGATGATGTCTTGGACAGCGACACGGTCTTCCAAACACAACTTTGACCTCTTGTTTTCATAAAAATATTTATGGAATAATGATAATATATACTACTTCTATGAAAGTATTTTTTAAGACAAATCTATTCATATAATTTTCACATTTGAAATCTGAACAACTTAAAAATTATTGATGATTTATATTCTCAATATGCTTGACCCAAAGCTTGTCCAAAACATCATACTAAGGGAGTATATGTACAGTGTGATGGCGAACGTATTGTCATGTTCTTAATCAGCAACTCAATCATGCATGCATAACCTGTACAGTCAGCCGTATCGACTTACATACAGCTGGAACAATAAATGGCTATATATGTAGTACTATAGTACGTAATAAGTACATGAGCGTGACATGCACGTTCATGCTGACACCGTACGTACGTAGTATGTGTATGTTATATACTGTACGAATAGTGCCCGTACGTGCCCATATATTGGTGGGGACTTGGCGTGGTGGGAGTGGGACAGATCGACAAGCAATGCCGGCCAGCTAGCCATGGCAGGCCAGGACATACAGACAGACACAGCTATCTCGTGACGACGTCGGCCAAGCACAGGAAGATCCAATGAACCATACTGTACGTAGGTGTATGCATGTATGTACAGTAGTATGCACTGTAGTAGTACGTAGACGACGTACCGATGGTGAAGGAGGAGCTGAACATGTTCTGCAGCGCCTTGGACAGCTCCTGGTAGTTCCCGTACGTCCTCAGGTCCACCTTGCGCAGGTACGGCGCGCCATCCATGCTCACCTTCACCAACGACGCCGCCTGGGACGACTGCTGGACGGCCAGGATGTTCTTGCGGAACGATCGGACGGGCGGCCACCCCACCGCCTGTGCCCTGTATACATATGTAGCTAATCAAACAACGTACGCACGCACGCACGGAATGATTGCATCCATTCATCATGCTGCTATATGCTCTTCTTGGTTATCATCGATCATAACAGAAATTACTGAAGACAGCAGACTCAAGATCCACGCGGCTTCTATTACTATTGTGCATGATATATAAACATGCATGCATATACTTATTAAACCATGACACTGTTGCAGAATTGTGTTTGGACGGAGGCAGTATATCGCAGGAATGATTAATTAATTAAAAGGCCCTTTCTTTCTTTTTTGTTTCGTAAATAAATGTAAATATATATAGAAAATTCGTGTCGGCAGCACTAGCTGTAGCTGGGGATTGGGGCTGGGCCGGGGGTGTCCCGGTCCGCCGTGCCCCTCCACGGGCCCACATGCTGCCCTCCCTGTCTTTTTCTCTGCGCTGTTGGCTGTTCAATGTTCATCCGTCACGCCATCCACTGTAAGGTAGTATTGGTGATTGATGAGCGACTGCGAGCGAGAGGCTATGAGCTAGCGTGTATCCTCCGTTCCAGTCTCGTACATGCCAAGATCCAAATGCACTGACGATGCGAGTATGCAGGAGTAGAACGCAGACGACACAAAATGAGCCTTGGGCGTCATCATTCAGTCCTCAGTACTCTGATGCGTATACTACAACGCACAGATTCTACAGGAATCCATGTATATAGCGGTTTCATTTCACCCGATCGAAATGGTTCAAAATCACCTCTCTTTACTTCTTGAATCAGAGCCTGTTTCTCGCAAATACTAACGTTTTTTTTGGTCGCGATTACCAGAGCCTGAAATGTATCTAATTAAGTTTTTTTGCTTTTGACAACAGAAATGTATCTACAAGTTGGCAGGAGCAAGAACTTTTGCACAATCATGCCCATGCATGTTTAGTTGTTTTTTATTACGAAGACAGACGAGAATACTATTATGCGCAAGGAGGACGTACTTGGGCGCGCGAGGCTTCTCGGGGTCCGGCTGCGCGTCGGCGGTGACCACGCTGCTCAGGCTCGGCGACCTCTTCATGGTCGTACCTGCGCCGCCGCCGGTGGTGGCTGCTGGAGGCGACGGCAGCGGGGTCACGGCGGGGACAACGACGACGACGACGTCACCAGCCTCGTCCTCCACGTGCGCCGCGGCCAATGACGCCGCCGCCGCCGGCTGCTCCAGCTTCAGCTTGAGGTCGATGGTCTCCTCGAAACCCCGCTTCCTCGCCGCCGCGGCGGCGGCATCCCCGGCGTCGTTGCCGCCGGGAAGGCCGAGCCGGAGCTCGGTCTCCTCGAACCCGAGGCCCGCCATTGACGGCGCCGCTGAGGAGTAGAGGTCGACTTCGATTCCAAGTTGGGCTCTGGGCGTCTGCGGCTTTGGCTTTTGGTTTATGAGCTGTGAGCGCGGCGGAGACAGGAGCGACAGGCCGGCAAGATGCAAGAAGAGCAGGGAGAAATGATAATGGCAGGTGGATGGTGAAGAGAGAGGCTCGGTTCCCTCGTTCCGGAGCGGCTGTATATAATACGAGGCCTATCATGGTGTCATACAAAATGCAAAAGGCCCGTCCTTTTGCGCCAAACTTTGAAAATTGTTATGTGCTCTATTAATTTCTTCACCCAATTAAGGCCCCGCTTGCAAAATGGCGTCCTTTATTTTTGTCCAAACTTTGTAAAAAAGCTATATTATATATATATATATATATATATATATATATATATATATATATATATATATATATATATATATATATATATATATATATATGGAACTATTTATCTGTAGCTGGCTATAGGATAAGCTATTCTATAGCCAGGACGTCCGACCGAGCCACTTGTTCCCCTGGGTGCGCCTCCGTCTGTACGTTTTTTTTACGCAAAGCCTCTTTCCCATTATTATATAACCAGTAATAATTTCAATAATAATTTCTCCCCTTCCACGGTCCAAGCATCACCATAATTTCTCCCCGGGCCCGACACCAGCCGTGCGACTCGCCCTTTATCAGGAGGCAGCGGCCGGGCACCCATAGCATCACCGGCGGTGACACAGTACCTCGAGGTGAGCCTCGTACAGATCCGTATCCCTAGATAAGCATGGAGTCAATTTACTTTTGGTTTGTACTAGTGTCTCCATGTATAGTTTGATTCGTAATTTTAGGTCCGAATTGACGACTATTGTTGCGAATGGGAACAAATAGATTCCAATTGTCATTTTTTTTTGCAATGATATATTCGAGTATATTCCATGGTTTGCGTACTAGTGCTTGTGTTCGGAAAAGTAACTTCATCATGACATCGTGCTAAAATTACGGTAAATGCATACCATTTATCTAGTGTATGTATCCTACACAATATTATCGTAAATATATATGTGCATCCATACAACTCGTATAGTAATTTTGGTCTTAGGAATGACATGTGTACACTGTTTGAGGGTTAGTTTCATTCTGTTAATTGGAATATACAAGAAAAGTTTGTTCTGCTCGTGTTCGGAAAAATATCCATATGATATCTTTGTATGGTAACTTCATTATGACATTATGCTAAAATTATGGTAAATGCATACCATTTATTTAGTGTATCTTACACAACATTATCGTAAATATATCTTTGTATCCGTGGAAATCATTGCTGTTATTATAGTAATTTTGCTTGTAGAAATGACGTACATGTGTCATGTGTGCACTGTTCGAGGGTTGGTTTCATTCTGTTAATTGGAATATACAAGAAAAGTTTGTTCTGCTCATGTTCGGAAAAAGATCCATATTATCTTTGTATGGTAACTTCATTATGACATTATGCTAAAATTATGGTAAATACATACCATTTATCTAGTGTATCTTACACAATATTATCGTAAATATATCTTTGTATCCATGAAAATCATTGCTGTTATTATAGTAATTTTGCTTGTAGGAATGACGTACATGCGTGCACAGTTTGAAGATTAGTTTCATTCTGTTAATTGGAAGATAAAAGAAAGTTCGTTTATTCTAATGGAATGCACTGTTTGAAGATTAGTTTCATTCTGTTAATCGGAAGATAAAAGAAAGTTCGTTTATTCTAATGGTGTCTCGCTACTAATGCAGAAAAAGGTACCTCAGGTTTGGTCAAAGCTGCTCTTCTGAATACATTACAAACCTCCCGACAAGATCAAGAAGCGCTGTGCTGAACCTGCGCCACACACAGCTCGAGCCAACTTAGCTGATGATCTGTGTTAACTATATAGAAGCATACTGTTCTTTTTCTGTACTTTTTTTGTATTTAAATTTGATTGGGTGGACAAATGTATTAGTGTGTTATGTACTAAGATTTGTGCTTCATCTCCTTGTTGAAGATGGCTCTAATCATCTCATTTTATTATTTTAACGGCACGTTTTGTTTCAAGGCAAACTTGAATTAGCTGTCTTTCGCGTCACCTTTCGAATAAGTATATTATTTTAAGTTTGCTGAATTATTTTATATTTTTTCTATAGTTCAGGTGTCTGAAATTTAAGTTAATTTCAGGCAACACTAATATAGTATAAGTTACTTGTTAATTTTATATTTTGTTATTTGTCTTTGTATTATAACATATTAAATTTTTATCCTTGTTCTCCTATAGAAATAATTGTAATTGTTGAATTATCTTTGTGCCAACATTTATAAGATTTTTTTAGGTTTGTAGTTTTGTTTAACATGTTTTTTATTTCTGGAATCGAAAATTGCAGACTGTATCTACATAAATTGCAACGAACTAAAACTGTAATTTTAGAATAACATATATGCAATAACTGTTGCCTGAAAGGAAACTAAATTTCAAGCACCTAAAATTTAGCAAATCCCATTATTTTAAGTTAAGCGTTTTCCAATCCAAGGCACATCTCCTGTGCAACCTTCATCCTAGCGTTTTTTAGAAGTGGCAACATATAATGTTCCTCTTTTTCAGGATCAGTATGCCTGAGGTGTGGGATGAGATTGTGTTTTTGGTGCCCATTGGCTACGTGGTGGAAGAATTTTATGCAAGTATCTCCCTCCTTTATTTGAATGAGTCGCGAGTTTTGTTGTCTCCTCGACCTCTCAATGGTTGCCCATCCCATAACGCTCTGAGTTCAACTCTTTGTTTAGGTTTACCTCCTGTGAAGTTAAGGGTCTAGACTATTGGGCAACGCCGAAGGATAATTTCATTAGTTGAATTCGGTTGTCACTAAAGAGCTATTCTCTAGTTTTTGCGGGTTGTTTACAACATTGGTCTGAAGATGGTGTAGGACCATTGGTGGAGACTCCTCTAAGAAGCGTTTCCTAGGCTGATTTGACAATCCCATGGATTCATGTGTATATTCAGGTCCAGAACTGCTCAAAGTGAAAACTCCACATCAAGTTGGTTGGTGTTGGTTGTACAAGAAAAGGGGACGTGATGAGAGAGAGAGAGAGGGCTTGTAGGCTAATTAAAGTTTGAGAAAATACTCTCCAACTCTCGGAGAAAACTTGATCTAGATGGACGAGGGTTGGTGATACTCATCCATCACTTAAACTGAACCTTTTGTTTTGTAGATTGATTTCAAACAACTCATTGTCATCCAACGCTCGCTTCAATTGGCTTATTAATCTTCAGTTGATTTTACTGTTGTTTTGTCGCGTGATTCATATATGAGGTTGAAATCCCGTAAGCATAGCCATGGAGTGTTAGGAACCGGTGGGCAACCAATAAGTTCATTTAGGAAGGGATGTTCTGGCTAGCTTCTGTTGGCCCATATACCAACGTGATGAAGAAGAATGTGTTGGTAATTCACATATAGTCAGTCTCAAGGTCATTGAGAAAGTTTTCTTAACAGTTGTTGCGCCCTCCAGAAAATCTTGATTCCATGCCACTATCACCACTACACCACAAACCCCCTGTTGACACAAAAAGCGTCAGGATTTGAGAACAACTCGGGCTATTACCCAAAGCTCGGTATTCCGGAGGCGTGCCAGTCGATTTGACCAGTTAATCGACAAGGACGATAACTAGAGCAAGATCCAATCCAGGCAACGGCGATGCGCCCGGATGCTGGGATAGAGGCTTGATCAGGATAACTAGAGCAGAGCTGAACGAGGCAACAGCGATGCGCCCGGATGCCAAGGCTCAGAGGTACTCCCACGCGGAACTTGCAAGGATTTGACGGAGATCAGGGTGATGCAACCCGTCGAAGCTTGAAGAACTCGTTAAAAGCTATAACTAATGCAAAAAAGGATAAATTGCGATAAAAAGTAGAATAAGAGTAAAATTGGTTTGTTTGATATTGGATTGATTTTTCTTCCGTAGCCCTTGGGCACGTATTTATACTCCCGTATGGAGAGTTGTACAAAGACACGACTCGTATCCTTCCTAAAACAAACTCCTAACTTTAAGGAAACTGACTCACGTAGGAGTCGGATCTAAAACAATAATATTTATTTTCCTTAACAAACATGCCTATTTTAAAGGAAAATAAACGACTCATGCAAGAGCCGGACTCAAACTACTATAATAATACTGGTATAAAATCACAAGTTCCCTTATGCCTTTCCATCGGCAAACCCCTTCAATCCGCGACTTCCCTCTTTGGCCACCTGTAGTCTTCTACTGCCACCAAGTGCTAAGTCATGCCCATCGGCATCGGCAATACTTTCCCGATCGGCAATCGGCAACATCCCCTCATCGGCAACCTTGCACTGATGACTTGTCTTCAATCTATCAGCAATCGGCAACCATTCTCATCGGTAATCGGCAATATCCCCTCATCGGCAATCGGCAATGTCTCCTCATCGGCAATCGGTAACAGCAACTTTACAGCCCAGGCGACCTAACTTCACCAATTAACTTTATCGACAAGGAGCACCCAGCCTCCATCGGCAACACACTTAGCCTTCCCGTAGTATATTCCCATCGGCAATGCTGGCTCATGATTTCCCGATGCCGATGGAGAATGACCCCTGACCAGTCAAGACTTAGCTCATTTGACACGTGCTGAAAAACGGTGTCAACACATGCCCCCCAGTTTCGGAGCGTATAATACTTTACGTGCCGAAATTCTCTCCACTGTAGCCGTTACCTTCGAGATAAATGCACAGTTTCCTCGATCCACGCGTGCGGAACCGCAATTTAATAATAAAATCCCCCGATTGTAGCACAAACAGTTGCAGACCACCTCGATCACCGCGCGTATCTACAGCGGGTCTCTCTACATTCCTGCACGGTGCGAAATGGAACCCCAAAATGCCCCTGAGTAAGCTTATAAAAGTTACCGGGACCCACACTGCTTTTTACCCGAGTCCATTTTCACTTTTACACTCCCTGCCTTCGTCTTCAACCTCCGGCGCCTCCGAAGAATACGAACTCGAGCAACAGTCCTCCACAATCCAAGGACGAACTGCAAGCACTCCCTCGACTCCAATGGCGATCCAAGTCGACATCCCCAAGGTGAGACCTATTTCCTTCCTAATCCAACCTTCTGCTTGTTCTTTTCTCGCACAAATCTGGATTTATCCCCGTTCCTTTTCTGATTTTTCCCCTTCTTTCCTTCGAACCCTAGGAACTGTACAACAAGGTAGTGATTCCGCTTGCTAGTTCCAACTTTAGCTGCCTAGGCCCCATGGGCAATCCAGACCCCACCTTCATAATCAACGCAGAAACCAACCGGGTGCCCTTCAGATCCGAATGCTTCGGCTTAGGACTATGGAAAGATGCATTCCGATGATGGCCCAAGCCCACCAAAGGGTGGAAGAACTGGTACCTCAGGGTCGCTAGGGTGCAGCAAGTTTATTGGCAAGAACATAATTTGGATCAATGCATTCGGCTTTCCATTGCCGATATGGAGAGAAATGAGAACATGCTGATAGTTGCCTCTTACTTCTGGTCTGACACTATGAACGCCTTCCTATTCCGACATGGACCAGCCACCCCGACCCTTGCCGATGTCCATATGTTGACCGGCTTGGACGTCTCTTCTGCCGATACCTTCACCTTATTCAACAGGAAAGCCGAGTACAGAGTGAATACTCAAAACATCGGCGGCTGGACATGCTATATTCATGAGTACCAGAAAACAGGATCGGTAAACCAGAGAGAGCACACCACTTTTCTGAATATGTGGTTAGAAAAGTTCATCTTCTGTGGCAGGGCAGTTGGACCCACCACTATGCACCTTCCGGCAGCTGAGCTCCTTGCCGATGGAACAAGGCTCCTCTTAGGCAGATACCTTCTAGGATCGGTATACCGTCTTTTACATCAAGTATCCCAGAAGTTACTGCTAGGTGAGCATATCGACAATCTTGGGGGTCCCCGGTGGTTCATCAACATGTGGTTGAACGCACACATGCACAAGGCCCTCCAGTTTGACCTGTTCGCCCAACAATTCCCAAGAGACGTATCGGAAGATTACCAGTATAGGGATGAGGAATTGGCAACTCGCCCTCCACTCAACTTTGGAGAGGCCATTATAGTGCTGCCAGGAACCGATGCCGATGCAGAGCAATTTGGCATGTTTTTTCAGAAGTTTTATAATGGAATTCCTGCCACAGAACGACTCTGGTGGCCATATGTCGACGAAGACAACAAATTCCCATTGCTATTCAATCTTACCGATGGGAATGTGCTTGAGAATCAAACAATCATGAAGGCCAGTATTGTTCCCCGTGCCATCTCAGTGAACATCTTCGGATCTGGGAAGAATACCCCTCCATCGTTTGAATTTTAGTACCCATCGGCAGCGGCGAGACAACTGGCGTTTGGCCAACTGCCGATCAAGCTCTGCTACTCTAAAGTGGTGAAGCCTAGGCAGACAATTTCCAGCGCTCTAGACTGGAACAAGGTTGTCAACCTTCCTCCCAATGCCGATGTATCAGACCTTGACTTGTCCTCCTGGTCACCAACCTCCTTCATTACAAATGAGTACAAGTCTTGGTGGCAAGAATGGAGGTGTCAGTTGTTCGCCAAGTCGTTGCACTACTATCAGAACATAATTGACGCCGATCACATCATTCCCGACGACACAGTGAGTTTTATTTCGATGTATTCCTTATTACTTTATCCTTATGATCGACATCTGACCCCTTTATACTCGACAGGTTGACGATCTGATTCCTCCGATGAGCAAGAGTGGCAAGCCCTTCAATCTTCGGATGATGAGTCCTGTATCACTCATTGGCAACAAGGCCCCCACGTTAACGGCCTTCACCCCTCGACAGGTACCTACACCGACACCTGCAAAAGCCAAGGCTACATCGGCCGCTGCTGCTGCCCTGACGCGAGTGTTTGCAGTAAATTCATCTTCACTCACGCCGATTACATAATGCCTCATCGACAATATTCTATTTTGTATAACTTGCATTGAATACTTTCAGGCTATGAGGTCATCGGCAGCTGCTCCGAGCAGACAAGCACCTCCAAGTTCGGCTGCCGATGCCCCCCAGTCCTCGTCGAAACGGGCTGGATCTCCTGCTGCCACGCCAAGGAAGAAAAGGCGCTTGAGGCTGGCTAGCCCATCTTCGCCATCGGCTTCAACTGCGCCACCAGCTACCACCGCACCATCGACAGGACTGTCGACGGCTCCAATTCCTGATAATCCTTTGGACGACGTCCCTGACCAGGAGACAACTCCACCTGCTGCAGCGGTGGAGGCGGCATCGGCATCGGCGCCGGCCGAAATCCCCAATGAGAGCATGGAGTCACCACCACAGGAACCAACAGCATCGGTATCGGCACCAGTGCCTACACCAGATGAAAGCCCTAACCAGGGGACGACTCCACTTGCTGCAGCAGCAGCGGCGACATCGGCATCGGCGCCTTCACCAGCCGAGATCCCCGATGAAAGAACGGTATCGCCACCAAGGGAGCCAGCCACTACATCGGAAGCAATGCCGACAACAACACCACCAACACCAACAGCTTCAGCAACAGAAGCTCATTCATCGGCAACCGCTGCCGATTTCCAAGATGAGGCTGGACCCTCCAACATGCCAAGTCCCAGGCAAGAAATCCGCTTCAAGATGGTAAGTCAGTCACCTAAAAATTCATAGTATAGCTTCATGATCGGCATATTTTAACTTCTTCACTTTCAGGCCCAAGACTCCCCAGACAGCCTCTTTTCCTTCGGCCTCAACCTCTAGGATGAAGATGACCACCGAGTCCCCGCTGGAGCAAACAACTTGTTCTCTTTCGCTATCAATATTTCCGATGAGGACGAAGACGAGCAAAGTTCTGCTCCAGCACTATCGGCAGAAGTGAAATCCATCCTCGAGGCATTACTCTCTCAGCTACAGATAGATACATCCCAGCTTGTCCAGGACTCGACTGCAGCAAGGGCAATTTTCAAAGATATCCAAGGCCAGCTACCTGCCGATGCAGAAGAGATCCTCATCCAAGCAGCCTTCCTTGAAAGTCGCCGATTGCAATACCAACGGGCCTCAAGCCGCATTGCCAACAGGAATGCCCAATCCAAACTCACGGAAGAAATGCTTAAGTTTAAGCAAATTGCCGATGAAAAGCACAAGAACATCGGCCAAGTAGAAGCCTCCGGCACTGACCTTGAACAGGCATTTACCCAACTATCAGCAAGAAAGGAAGAGCTGCAGGCCGAACTGAGAAAAGTTGAAGAAGCTTTGGAGGTTGTCAGCCAGAAGAGAGTCCAACTTCCCGACACCATCACGGCTCTACGACAAGAGAGGGACAGTAATGCCCGACAAGCCATCGCTTTAAAGAAGAAGATCAAGTCGGTTAAAGGCTCTGCCGATGAGGATGCTAGGGAGATAGAGGAGATAGAACAAATTCGCCTGCGTGCAATATCAGTTATCCTCCCTGTTGTAACCTGTTAAACTCTGTCACATCGGCAAATGTAATATTGATACTTGGTTTTGCTCCGTAATATAATGTCAATACGTTTTTACCGATGCATTATAACTTCCCTTTCATCGGCATTCAAACGAGCACGCTATACGCCGACTCCTCCGAGAGTTTCTAGAACGTAAGCATTGCTGGGAGCAGACTGTCTTATCCTTCAAGGACCTTTCTGATTAGGAAACCCTTCAAACCTAGAACTTAGTCCCAATCGGTAAAATCAACCTCCATACTAGAGTACCACCGGTAAACTCTAGTTATCGGCAACCGTTACCGACACCATGACTCATCGAATCGGCTAAAACCTTCTTTGAGTAAACCCAACTTTTAGCGGAGCCCGGTATTCAGCCCGATCGTCTGTTGAGGTAGCAATAATCGACAACAAAATTTCTCACTCCAATCGGAACGAAATTCCGACACTTGCCGATAGATCCACCAAAGAAGGCACAAGGAGCAACCTCCTTAAAATATCTGCACCACATACTTAATTATTGTGTGTAAGCACGGCAGAATCATCCTTACAACTGTTTTTCCTCTGGCAGTCAACAAATTCATCGGCAATACGGCGTTTCACACACAAACCACCGGCCGGTGCCCTCAAGTATAACAATTGGAATCGCCAGAGTTTGCCGAGTGCGGCCCCTAAGCCAGAACGTCCAAGATTGACCCCGGTTTAGACCATCGGCAATATATTGCCATCTGCCGATGGATCTCCACCCTTGCGCTTTGGCCTCCACTGCTTTTCCCTTGAAGGAACTTCAATGTCATATAAGTTATTACGGCGCTCATGCTGAATTCTTCTCTTCTGGGTCTTGGTCAGACTTTTAGGGCACCACTGAGGGAGTTTGGTTTTCCAGACAGGCTGACGCTGCCTTCCATTACTCATATCGGCTTCTCTCCCGATGTTTGAATTTCTGGAGAGCGCGTCCTCATCGGGTACTATCGCATCGGCCATCTCCTCGGGCTCCCTTTGCTCAACACGCCTGCCAAGTCTCTCATGGGCAATAAGCTTGCCCCCCAGTCGGTCATGCACCGGCCTCTTCTCTCTGAGCGGCTTGGTGTACCTAGATGCCCGATCATCAAAACAAGGTTTCTTACCTAACCGATCGACAGTGTGGTACCCGTAGCATTCAGGACAGTTATCGGCAGTAGGTAGCTTAATGCCTTCTTCCCAACAGTGAACGAAGAAGGGACACCTCCAGTGATCCTTCTGCCGAAGCCAATCCTGTTCCTTCTCTCCCTGCCGACGTCGCTCCTTTTGCGATTGCCGATACTCTTTCCTCGGCTGTTTGTGAGTGATTACAACACCAGGAGCCCTATTAGTACTGCTAACTTCATCGGCAACTCTCTTGCCTTTCTTGTCATCGGCAAACTTTTCTAGATCACGTTTAGCCACTTGATGATTAGGATCTACCGATGCACTTTTTCTGGCCGCATCCGATGTCAGCACCTTAGTCTTTCCACTGGTTTCCACCACATTATTTGGAAACGGGTCTTGATCAGCTTTCATTGGTTTCTAGACTTTAGAATTTTCAAATTTGATTCGTCCAGATTTAATTTCTGACTGTAATTGCTGCCTGAACACCTTGCAGTCATTGGTACTGTGAGAAGTTGCATTGTGCCACTTGCAGTACCTGACTTTCTTGAGTTCATCAGCCGATGGGATTACTTGATTAGGGGCCAGTTTAATTCGCCCTTCTCGAAGCAATAGGTCAAATATCCCATCGGCCTTAGTGACATCGAAAGCGAACTTTCCAGTCTTTTCCTGGCCGAGCGGACAAGGTACCGGCTCTTCATCTCTTACCCATTCAACAATGCCGATATTCACCTCCTCATCTGACTCAGAATCCCCTTGTCCGACGAAGAGCACCTTTGCACTCCAAGTCTTTTTGGGCTCGAATAATTTAACGTCCTGATCGGCCTCTATGATATCAAAGGTGAACTTCTCCAATTCAGGGACGCTGGTACTCGGCTCTTCGTCCGAATTTGAAGCTTCCACTTTCTCGGTCAAAAACACCTTTGTGTGTGGATCTTGCCGATGCACAGACTCGTCAACTGGTTGAGCAGATGGGTGCACCTTTTTTTCTCTTCGTGGTGAACAAGCCGGAGCAGTCAACATGTCTGCAGCATAGATCTGTTGAATATCATGCATCGGCTGATTGACCGATGAGCAACTCTGAACATCCACCAGCTGAGTAGGTTGAAGTACTTCTTTAGGTCTTGACGTCAAAGTGCTTGAGATGATTGGTGTGTGCACAGTACTAGTCATTAGAACACTATGCATCGGCTGTATTGCCGATGGGCAATTTTGCACATTTACGGGTTTGCGTTGTGGCATTATACACATCGGTTGCTGTACCGATGTCTCATCGTACATGTTCCCTTGCGAGTATTGCGGTGAAGTACTTATCGGTTGATGTACCGATACTTCATTCTGAAGACTCGCTGGATGCTGCGGAACTTCTGCCACTTGGTGTTCAGGCTGCACATATTGCTGCTGAATCGGCAATTGACTGATCCAACCTACATTAGGTGTCATCGGTACATGACTTACCAATGGCTGATAACTAGCTGACTCTTGCAGCCCTTGTACACTCGGATGATAGCCTCGACTTGCGGGTACCATAGGCTGAGCAGCTATTGCTGATACAGACTGATTGACACTCGGCATGCTTTGTTGCATCAGCCAAAAATTTGCCGATGGCTGATAGCCAACTGACTCTTGCAACCCTTGTACTCTTGGATGATAGCTTTGATTTGTAGGTACCATGGGTTGAGCAACCATGGCCGATGCAGACTGATTGACACTCGACATGCCTTGTTGCATCGGCCAAGAATTTACCGATATAGACTGATTAACTATTGGCACGTCTTGTTGCATCGGCCAAGCATTTGCCGATGGCTGATAGCCAGCTGACGCCTGTCGTTCTTG
Source organism: Microstegium vimineum (assembly GCA_022036555.1). NCBI lineage: Eukaryota > Viridiplantae > Streptophyta > Magnoliopsida > Poales > Poaceae > Microstegium > Microstegium vimineum. The sequence continues at coordinate 4,743,367 of CM039123.1, read as the reverse complement.
TGGTGCCGGATGATCAACAGCATAACTACCTTGATTAGCAAGTGTTCCAGTTTGAAGAACCATTGCCACCATGGGTTGACTAGCAACTGCTGGGCATTGTTGTATCGGCAAGTGACTTGCCAGTGATTGGACGTACGACACTCTGGGTATTGCCGTTTGCAGACTCCCTGTTTGCAACTGCACCGTTAGAGACGATGTAGCATAATGCATCACTAGAACCATCGGCTGTTCAGATGTTGCCGATGCCATGGGAACCTTCCACCCTGCATGGTTATCTTGGATCAATCTGGAATCAGCAGATAGACTTGGAGACATACCGTATCCCCAGCAGTTGGCTGAAGTTGGCTGATTCTGGATCACAGGTCCAGACATTGTCGAAGCTACCAGATTTGTGTTCACCTGAGTAGTGCATGTTGGGCTTAATCTTGGTGGCGCGATCTCATCGGCAGATCGGCTCATGATTGGTGTAAACACCCTTGGAACCGCCGATGGAGTCGCAGCAGATGCCGATCCGAGCTGACGATACTCTGGACCAACATAATATGGTGTCTGTCCCTTGAAAGCTTGCTTGACAACATTGCACACGGTATCGGACAACACGTTGAATTGGCTAATTAATACCTCATTAAATGCATAATTAACCGTATCTTGTACTTTACCAGGATCGGCGTAGAAAGTAGTCTGCCGTGGCGACGATGGATCTTGCTTCTGTACTGCTTCGCCGACTCTGTTTAGGCTGAAGGATTTATGATACAACCGCTTGTACTCCTTCATCGCCTGCTCCATAGACTGCTTCTGACAATCTGTCAGATCTGCTGTAGAGACTTCAATGACACTCCTTGGATTAGTCATGATAGATATAAAAATTGTATAATCGAGTCCCACCGAGCGTGCCAAAAGAGGTGTTGACACAAAAAGCGTCAGGATTTGCGAACACCTCGGGCTATTACCCAAAGCTCGGTATTCTGGAGGCGTGCCAGTCGATTTGACCAGTTAATTGACAAGGGCGATAACTAGAGCAAGATCCAATTCAGGCAACGGCGATGCGCCCGGATGCTGGGATGGAGGCTTGATCAGGATAACTAGAGCAGAGCTGAACGAGGCAACAATGATGTGCCCGGATGCCAAGGCTCAGAGGTACTCCCACGCGGAACTTGCAAGGATTTGACGGAGATCAGGGTGATGCAGCCCGTCGAAGCTTGAAGAACTCGTTAAAAGCTATAACTAATGCAAAAAAGGTAAATTATGATAAAAAGTAGAATAAGAGTAAAATTGGTTTGTTTGATATTGGATTGATTTTTCTTCCGTAGCCCTTGGGCACGTATTTATACTCCCGCATGGAGAGTTGTACAAAGACACGACTCATATCCTTCCTAAAACAAACTCCTAACTTTAAAGAAACTGACTCACGCAGGAGTCGGATCTAAAACAATAATATTTATTTTCCTTAACAAACATGCCTATTTTAAAGGAAAATAAATGACTCATGCAAGAGCCGGACTCAAACTACTATAATAATACTGGTATAAAATCACAAGTTCCCTTATGCCTTTCCTTCGATGGAAACTTTCCATCGGCAGACCCCTTCAATCCGCGACTTCCCTCTTTGGCCACCTGTAGTCTTCTGCTGCCACCAAGTGCTAAGTCATGCCCATCGGCATCAGCAATACTTTCCCGATCGGCAATCGACAACATCCTCTCATCGGCAACCTTGCACTGATGACTTGTCTTCAATCTATCAGCAATCGGCAGCCACTCTCATCGGTAATCGGCAATATTCCCTCATCGGCAATCGACAATGTCTCCTCATCGGCAATCGGTAACAGCAACTTTACAGCCCAGACGACCTAAGTTCACTAATTAACCTTATCGACAAGGAGCATCTAGCCTCCATCGGCAACACACTTAGCCTTCCCGTAGTATATTCCCATCGGCAATGCTGGCTCATGATTTCCCGATACCGATGGAGAACGACCGCTGACCAGTCAAGCCTTAGCTCATTTGACACGTACTGAAAAACGATGTCAACACCCCTCTCCCAACATATAGCTGGTAACGGAAGTGAATTGGCTGCTATCTAATATCTAATAATACTAATATAATCTAACTTCTCATCACCGCGTCCCACCATCTCCCCAAACGCAGCCCATGCATAACTGCTCCAGCCTGAGTCGATTAGGGATTCACCTCCTCCATGTGTTCCCTCTATGGCGGCGACGGCGCCCACATGACTCCCCACCATAATCTTCTTCCTATTCTGTTTGCGTCGCCGTTCCTCATCAAGGTACTTCTGATCCGGTGATTGGCGTTGAGCACGCTACTAGTGGGGGAACCTGATAGTGCTACGTGCAATCTTCGTCCTGCATCCGCACTCCGCAAGCTGGTCCCTTTCCCCTTTGCTGTGATTCCCAAAAAAATCGGATTTAGGCCTGCATCTCCCATTCAAAGAAGAGGATCCTGAGGTATTACCCTTACCCTGCTCTAAATGTGCACGTGAATTTTTTTTTGCAATATGTTCTGGTCGGCCTCCAACATCTCTGTTGATAGGTCGTACGTCCCAATCTGAAGCCCTGGTGTCCTGCACTAGATCATTTTGTCACCCCCATTTGGTTGGATCTGGTTGACGATGCTGCCCTCCATCCGATGAACATCCTGTAAGGAGTACTCCCTACAATCACTAATTTTAGTTTCAATCCTTGCCCAGTTAATTAATTCGTCGTTCATGCATGTGTGGTAAACTGGTAATTGCAGCAACCTTATACAGTCACCGTAGCTGTCGAATAATTGAGTAGCAGGTTAGAGTCCTAGCTAGCCGTCTATAGAGATGGGGGCAAATGGTCTAGTAGGTCATGTATCTCAATTCCTTAATTTTTCCTTCCCAAGTAATCCTTTGTAGATGTTTTGTTATTAAATTACTAATATTTCATCTTCATTATTTATTGTGGATGCAGATCAGTAGATGGATTTAATTTAAGTAAATGGTTCATCGTGCCATGAATTCTGTGAATGATCATTATTGCTGTACAAATCAGATAGTCAGTTGTGGACCTTCATCATGTTGCTGTGCTTTCCATGCCCATGGTGTTTGCTAAAATGCCAAGGTTTTGTATCAGAATAAAGTTGTACAACCTTTTCTTTCTATTCCAGACTATATATAATAATCAATCTTTCAATGCATCGAGACGTTTACTGTACAAAGTCCAAGATTAAAAAATCAATACCTCAAGTTATTGTATAATGTTTAGAAAAGTGTATGATTCTGCCATATGGTTGGTAGTAGTGATATTGCTTCAGCCATCAATATATCATCTGACTAGTCAAAGTCAATTGTTGTGGCAGAACAATTCAGAACGCAGACCTGCTCCTACAAGAACTATGGTCATCATGCAAGTGGCTATCAACTGAACAATGAAACTAGTTGGTAATTTTTTTTATTTATATTCTGATTCATCTCTTATACTGCAGCTAATCCTTGTATTACTATTACTCTAATAACTACCATCGTAGCTGGTCGCTCGATACATTAAAAGAATGCTGGCCTCTTTTCTGATATTCTGTAGGTTAAATTCCCCGGTATTCACTTCACTATTTTCACTGTCCCTGAAATAGTCATCTAACTCCATCATTTCACTTTCCTGGAAATAGTGAGCCTTCTCTGCTTCTCAGGTATTGGTACTTTGGTGTTTGTCACATTTTGTACTTTAATCACTTGGGTGGTTTAGATTCATCTGACAAATATCACTACTAGATAAGAATTTTCACATGAACATTTGAGATATTTAAATAACACATAAAGTTTCTTCTTTTGTTGAGAAGTTTGCATGGACAGTGTACTCTTGATTTTTTTCTTGTGCTGTCGCAGTCACCATATTTTAGCTTCTATCTTAAATTTCATTGCTTTTGGGAGATAATATTCAGAGTTAGGAGTGAATTTCAATATTTCTGTTTTTTTTTCAGAATGACAGGATGAATTTTAATCACTTAGATTGCGACAGATATTATATCTTCCGAATGTGACATATTTTATCAGGTATTCTTTCTGGCCTCTGAAGTCTTCCCCATCACGTGGTGTCCAAAATCATTTGTTCTTATCAGCTGTAGTTTTTACTATTTTTCTTATTTAATCACTAATTTCTACAACTTATCTTGAAACTATAGGAGATGTGGACTAGTCACATCACCAATTTAATAAGGTATAGGACCTATCTGAATTTTTATATGGGCACCATAAAATTTGATTTTATATTAGTTCTATTGCAGTCACCAGATTTTACTCATATCTTATATTTATGTTGTCATATTAAAGTAATCCAATATTTATCTGTAGGCTGTGAAGGTAAATGGATGATCTCTGTGAAATGCTAGACTAAACAAAAGGAAGGAGAATGGAGGGCTGGCATTCTTAGAGGGATTCTTTATGTTTTTTTATATCTGACTCCCATAGGAACCTGTACTGTGAACATAAAATGTGTAACAAATGTGGATGATACTCATGTAATGAAATAAATTCTTCATACTATATGGCTAAGTGTTTTTATTTTTGGTTTATTGGATGGTCTTGTATTTTTCATTAAATTAAATATTTATGGTATTAGTGACTTAATGGTTTTTTCATGCAACACATATAACACTACTACATAAATGATTTTGCATAGAACTTGGGTTTTATTAACCATGGCGGTTAAACACATAAACCGCCACGGTTAATAGGTGGCTAGAAAAGCCACCGGCTTGGGGTCCCAACCGCCAGGCGGTTGCTATAATTTAACCGCCATAGTTAATGGTCTATTAACCGTGGCGGATGGCGGTTAATATTACATAACCGCCACGGTTAATGCATTAACCGTGACGGTTATTATAAAAAGCCCGCCTCCATAAATAGAGGTCGAGCCCAACAGCCCAAAGGCCCACTCGGCCCGATATAGCCGTCGCAGTATATAAAGAATTTTTAGGGTTTCGGCCCCCACTCCATCCGCCGCTTCTCCCTCTCTCGCCGATTCCTCTCCATCCGGCCCTCCCCATCCCCCTCCTCCAGTCCTCTCCATCCACCGCCCCCTCCCCTCCGGCCCTCCCCATCCGCCGCCCCTCCCCTCCCGATACAGCTCCCCTAGCAGCCGGAGGCCATGGCGTGGGCGGCGCGGACAGGCGCGGGCGGATCCGGCTGACGGCGCGGTTTCCTCCCTCCCTCCATGGATTCGGCGCGGGCGACGTGGATCCATGGCGGGTGGGCGGCCAGGCGGCGTGCGGCGCGGGTAGGAGGCCAGGTGCGGGCGGATCCGGCCGGCGGCGCGGTCTCCTCCCTTCCCTCCTCCCTCCATCCATGGATTCGGCGCGGGGGGCGTGGATCCATGGCAGGTGGGCGTCCAGGTGGCGTGCAGCGCGGGGGATCCGGCCGGCGCTCCGGTCTCCCTCCCTCCATGGATCCGGGCGGCGGCGGGGCTGCGCGACGGCGTCAGGGCTGCGCAACGGCGTCACGGCTGCGCAAGGCTGGCGCGAGCCCGCGCGAGGGCAGCGCAGCTGCGCACGGGCGGCTAGGCGGCGCGGGCCGCGGCGAGGCTGCGCGACGACGACGGTGGCGGCGGGCAGGGGCCAGAGGCGCGTCGGAGCGGACCAGCAGCCCAGATCCAGCCCTAACCGGGTCTGGATCTGGGTTTTTTTTTGTTTTTTTATTTGATTAACCGTGACGGTTGACCTAACATAACCGCCACGGTTAATGTCCCCATTAACCGTGACCATTGATACGCGGCGGTTGGAATAACCGCCACGGTTAATCCATTTTAACCGCCACAGTTAATAAATTCTGTAGTAGTGTAAGTGTTGCTACAAAGTAAACAAATATGTTGCAACAAACCAAAGAAGTAGTTTGTCGATGGTTTGTAAAAACACATATAAGCGTTGCTATAACCCAATATTATACGCTGCAACTTTGCAACGGTTATGAGCATATGTTACCAACAGATAAATAAGTGTTGCAATAGATCCTTGCAACGCCACTTTAAGCAACGCATATGAGATGCGTTGGTATAGATCCTGCCAACACATATATGGACTTTTAACAACGCATATTTACGTTGCAAAAGGGGGTGTCATTTTGTAGTGCACGCAACTCCTAGTAGAATCTGCAGCTAGGAGCTAAAACCTATTTATATTTGTCCTACGAAATCCGTCACAAGGAGCCTATTCACACTGTCTAGTTTGGTCTTCTGGAGACAAACAACATCTGATTGTGTTTATTTTATCAAGATCTTCACAGTTTCACTTCTTTCTACACAATTCAACATTCGAACATTCCACTTTTGAAGCTTCATCCATTGGTCTTTGGGGGACATAACAGGACAATTAATAGCCAAATTGCAAATGGTGATCTATATTCCAACTGAATAAATTAAAACAACAACTTGCTATAACCGCGCCTATGATCAAAGCCTAGCCTATGGTACCTCTAAGCTTGGGTAGTTGGCTAGTTGCTAGCGGTGGGGGAAGGGGCATATGTACGCACGTTGTTTTTGTTCCCGTAGTAGGAAGTTGAAGTGAATGAAATAGATAAAGAAACATGAGCTCTCCCTGGATTATTTATTTTTTCTTTTGGAATTCTATGTTCATGTGTGTTGAGATGTTTTAAGTTACAGTAGTACGTCTATATATTGTTTCCGTAGAAAACATACCCACTGCAAGGTAAGTAGCATCTCCCTCTCTCATCATCACCTATTGTTTTGAATTCCCTTATGATGGTATAGCTCGTGAGGTATATTTGCTTGACTGGTATGGGTGTTTTGGGCACAACTTTGAGCAAGATTTAAAGTGGCTTTAGTTAATCTTCCAAACAACGTTATTTTGAACCATAATAACGCTATACAATTCATTGCAAAAAAAAAAGGAGGTCGACGGTCGACCCTAACACTAACCTCGAAGCTTGGGTTGTTTTGCGCGGAGGTGAGACCCTACATGGAACTAACGCATTGTCGGGTGCACCAGTGAGCTGACGTACGTTGTCGCCGCACGCGCGAGGGTGATGGGTCCCCCTGTTTGCATGCGCCCGTACCAACACAAGCACGGGCTGGCTGGCGCACGTAGTACACGGTAACACCACGCCAAAGTTGGTACGGTACGGCGTCCCATCCCCATGCAAAGTCTGCCTCGTGATCTCGATTGCTGTTTACCACATGCTGCATCCATGCCCCTTCCCTTTTATTGGAAATTGTATAAGGCCATTCTAAAAGATCAATAATAGAATCAATTATTTTGACTCTATAAGTTAAGCTATATAAATTTATCTTTTTATTTTTATAAAAAATGTTTTAAAATTGTTATTAGATATTTAGATATCATTTCTCACATGATTCTCATATTCACGTGCAAGTGTCTGTGCGTTATATTTTTGAGCATCCTCACATGCATGCACATTCGGGAATGACAGCCTTTTGCTACAGCTTTACTCACTTTTGCTCTTGATTCAGCCTACTATATATAGCGCGTGTTTGGCAGCAAGCTAAGGCCTGGCCCGGCCCGCATCTTGATCACCGTGACAGCGTGGCTGATTAGAGCAGTCGTGCAGGATCACTTGCTTTTGCCCTGCCTGCTGTGTCCTTCACTGCTACGGAAATAATCTTTATTGTAAAAGATCTGTATATATATATAGCTGCTGCTCTGTCCACTTCTATTTATGTGTCTTTTTAGAAACCCGTCTGCTAAACCGTTCCTAGTAGCTACTAGCTAGAGAGACAAGCGACACAGAACACAAACTGCCTCTAAAACCTCTAAAAAGAGATTCTTTTTATATATGGTTATAAGGGCAGTACGTCCCAATATAATTGACCTGTCACCTAAGTAAGTAAAAATATGACGTGGCAGTCTCATTGATGAAGAAAGAGACTAAAATTTGAGGAAACCGTTTCTTACTGTAGAAACCACGTCCTCGCAAGTATCGATGAAGTAAGAAACAAAAAAAACCGACGGGGAAGAAACCAGCAGTTTCTAACTGCTGCGGGGCCCACGATTTGACTGCTCTGCGTTGCTGAAGCGTCCTGTTCATCGTCTCCGCACACGCTTGCTGCGCTCGCCGGCCAACGACGCTGCACGCGTGGCCGCGCGGCTCGCCCGCATGCCGCTGCTGCACACGCTGGCCGCCGCAGCTGCTGCACGCGATGGCTGAGCGCTCGCTCAGCCTGCAGCTGTTCCACGCGCTGGCCGCGCGATGCCCTGCCTGCCCTTGCTCTGCGCTCGTCCGTACTGCCGCACGCTCGCCCGCCGCCGCCGCTGCACGTGCTGGCTGAGCGCTCGCTCGCCGCCCGCAGCTGTTGCACGCGCTCGCCTGCCCGCCCTTGCTCTGCGTTTGCACGCGCACGGCGCAGCTGCGTGCTCGCCCGCATGCCGTCCACCGCCGCTGCGAGCTTGCTGCGCCCTGCGCTCTTCGGACGCCGCTAGCAACGCGCCGAGAGGAAGCGATTTTTTTTTTTTTTGCATTTATTACACAAAGACTCTGCTACTGTGTGAGATAGTTTCTATAGATAATTTATGCTGATGTGATTGTTTTAGACATCGTACATAGTTTTTACCGTTGGGACTGCCCTTAAGATCTTGTTTCAATGCTACTACCCTTGACATTGCACCTAGGTCTTTAGAGCAAGTCATGATTACGACACCGACATGGGCATGCACTTCTGGTTGTTAAGCACTAAACATCTTGTCCAACAAACAATGAAACACAATATCATGACACACTACTAAGTAAATGGTGTTTATTAACGTTGTATATTTTTCACTTTATTTTTTAATTTAGTTCTACTATCATTAGCTTTTATTTATTTTTTAAAAATTAGTTCTACTATCAATAACTTAACGTCTTGTTTATTGGCTTATCAGCCATGGTACGATATTTTTATCTCACAACAAAACAAGCAAAAATAGCATCAGCCGACTATTATCAGCTACAGAAACGATCAACCGAATAGTTGACTTAACCATACCGCCAATAAAGTGTCCCATTTTCACTGGCCTTTCACAATGGCTGTCAAAAGGACCACCTACTCTCGAGTTATTGCCACAGCCCCCAAAGCCACATTGGAGAATAAATGAAGACAAAGACTCAGTTAAGGTCCCTTGACATACAATCTTAGGCTCCACTAATGAATACCCTTTGTCCATTTGGGAGTGGAAAGTTTATTTAAAACCATGTGTCTGACAAATGACGACTCTCAATTTATATATAACCAGTGCAAAACGCCCATTAGTCATAAACACTCAATGTTCATCAATCACCAAAACGCTAAAGCCAAAATTGGAGTCTACAGTAGATGTGTTCACTTGATATTAGACAATTCAAATCTTTTTAGTATACTGTACATACTTTATCTATATAGAGTGCATCTCTTTACTTTTCTAGACATTATATTACAGGAGCATCCAATCCGATACTTCCAAATAAAAAATGTCCTACGAGTATGGTCCTGACAATCATGTCTCATAGTGCAAAATAAAGTGTACCCTAGGTCATGTGCAGATCCTCGGTGTTTGAACATATATATTACACGTACTATATACCTATTACAGAATACCAAAATGCATGTTTACAACAAACAGTTAAACAACCTTAGGAATAACTAACTTGAGTGCACATATATGATCTACTAATCGTCATTATGTTGCAGTAATAGACAGTCGTGCAAACATTCACATTGTTCCAGCTCATATGATAGCCCCTTCTTCGACAGGCGCTGCTCCGTGGCTATTGCGGTGGTTGAGGCTGCTCAGGTTGAAGGTGGCTTGTGGGCGGCCGCCGGTTACGCCCACCTGTCCCTTGCTCTGGTCGCCCAACTGATCGCTATGTAATACTCTTCCTTGTATCCAGTAGAAGTAGGGCTCCCCGCGCTCGACCCTAAGGCGTCTCGCCTTTGATCGCGTGCCTTCGTGATCGGTCTTGTACCTTGATTTGCTTTCCTTTTAATGAAAAACGGGTACACACCCGGTCGCGAAAAAAAAAAACCTCAAGCTTGCATGGCTATCAATGCACCACCCACACCGATCAGTACTTCTCAATTCTTCCCCTACGGATCACTACTATCAGTTTGTTGTGCTTAGTGCTGACGAAATGACGAGAATGTAGAGCTTCCTGTCCTATTCGATCTCGTCTACCTTCGCAGGATTATTACAGACATACATACATGGTGCTACACTACGAGTCTACATCTCGACGGTGTCGTCATTGCAGACATCTCACTTGCTCTTGAACAATTGCCCACACCGTAGTACCCCATCTTAATTAAGATGCGTGGGCTGATGATGATCGCGACATGTATGGACAGTGTTCGTCTTCGCCTGTCCCCCGCCGGCCCATAACCATCCCAAGAGGGTTTGCAATCAAAGCGTAGCTATCCAACAGTTATAGTTGTACAGTCGTCTGATCTTTGAAATTGTTGTATGAAAGCACCACGTACTATTTAGTAAGGTCCTGTTTAGTTCCATTAGAAATCTAAAATCCCAACTATTTTGTGTTCATCTTCGCCTGCTGTCCCCCGCCCATAACCATCCCACGAGGGTTTGCAATCCATGTGTAGCTATCCAACAGTTATAGTTGTACAGTCTGATCTTTGAAATTGTTGTATGAAAATTGAAAACACCGCCACGCACTATTTAGTAAGTTTGGTCACTGCTGGAACACTATTTACAATTTATATTGTATATATATGCCTCTACTTGATATAGCTAGCTAGATCCATACTACTCTGTCGCGACTCATGACAGTGTTCAAAGTTTCAGGGTCATCATTTCAGACAAGCAAAAAATAATTAGCAAACAAGTCGTTTTTCGTGTCTAAGATATCAAAACTGAATTATTTATTGACCGGAGTACAAAATAACATTTGGAAGTTGCGTGCCGTTATGGTTTATTATTAGGAAAGTGCAGGGGCGGCGTGGAAGGGGCGGACCCACAGGCCACTGCATACCCTGGACTCCAGCTATCATAGAAACAAAATAGAAATTTTTTTGTGAAAAAAAGAAAGAGAAGCCAATCACGGCATCTAATCTGCTTGCATGACGCCTGCTCGGCTTCTACGAGTCGTACTCGCTAGTTATTGCGCCGCCGCCGTAACTCCTCGGTGCCCGCGGAGATTGGGAGATCGTGATTTGTGAGAACTGAGAAGTCGACTAGTCGAATCAGGAGTCACGCACTGACGCACGCCGGCACGCTGCACGGGCTGGACGTCGGGCGGGACGGCCGACGGCAGGACGGCACGCCGGCACGCCGCACGGGCAAGACGCCTGGACTGGACGTGGTTGTGTAGTGTATCAGTGTATGTATCGTACTAATCTTGTATTGATTTATTTCAACACCGCGCCGACCTAATTTTCTTAATTCTTACTATTTCAGATTTTCGTTCGTGTTCATCGTCAGTTGTTGAACAAACCTAATTATTTAATTAGCAATTTTGTATCAATCCACCAAAAAGCCAAGAACGTAGTATGTGAGTTTTTAAAACAGTAACATGATTCCATCATCGCATGTGAGTTTTGCTAGTTGTCGTACTCATTGTGCCTAATTTTTTTCCAGAAATTTTCAATTATGAAGAGAAGTGGAATTGCGTCTCTTTTTGAGAAACACGCAGCAAAGAGGGCAGCAGCTGCAGCGACAGCTTCAAACATTACCCCACCTTTGGTTGAAGAGTATAATCCAGAGCAAGATAGAGTGGTGATTGAAGATCCTGTGCCCTCGCCCCCGTCACCGCCGCCACCGCCGTCGCCCCACCGCCAGCAGTTTATGACATCAATCAGCTTCCATATGATCCAGGTGAAAAGGCTACCCATAGAACATTATCTTGTTAATGATCACGATGCAATTCGTAGAGCATATATTACTAAAGGTCCTTGCAAACCTTATATACATGATTTTCCATACCGATACATTGGAGGCGCACCTCGTCGATTCAGTTTGCAATGGTTGTATAGTTATGATTGGCTTGAATATAGTATCAAGAAGGATTCTGCATTTTGCTTTATATGCTACTTGTTCAAGAAGGGCAGTGGGTCAAATGCATTTGTTGTTGATGGATGGAATAATTGGAATATAGGAAACAACTCACTCATCAAACATAGTGGTTCTAAGACACACAATGCAGCTCAGGAGAGGTATTTTGGTTTTTTAAATCCAAATGTAGCAATTGATTATCACATTGACAGGTGGACTGATGAGGATCTTCGTCTTTACAAGAAAATATTGACATATTCACTTAGATGTATCAAGTTTCTTTTGCGTCAAGGATTGACATTCCGTGGACATGATGAAAGTGAAGAGTCTAGCAATAGAGGCAACTTCATTGAACTTTTGAACTTTCTTGCTGAAAATAGTGATGAAGTGAACAAGTATGTCTTGAACAATGCACCAGGTAATTGCACTTTGACTAGCCCAAAGATCCAAAAGGAAATTATTCATTGTTGTGCCATACAAACTAGAAAGAAAATAATTGAGGAACTTGGTGATGAGCCCTTTGCAATTTTAGCTGATGAGTCTAGTGACATATCACATAAAGAACAACTAGCTCTTTGTTTGCGTTTTGTTGATAAACTTGGAAGACCACGTGAACACTTAATTGGAGTTGTTCATGTAGATGATACTACATCTTTATCACTTAAGAAAGCAATTGAAGGTTTACTTGTTAGTCATGAATTGAGTATGACTCGGATTAGAGGCCAAGGTTATGATGGGACTAGCAATATGAAAGGAGATATTAAAGGGCTAAAAACATTAATCAAGCAAGAATCACCTTCTGCTTATTATATTCATTGTTTTGCACATCAACTCCAACTAGTTCTTGTAGCTGTTGCCAAGGAAAATACTGATTGTAGTACCTTTTTTTATCAAGTATCTATCTTGTTGAACATTGTTGGAATTTCTTGCAAGCGTCATGGTATGCTTCGAAATGCTAGGCTTGAGAATGTCAAGAAATCACTAGAGTGTGGTGAGCTTGAATCAGGGAGTGGATTAAATCAAGAGATGGGCCTGCCTAGGCCCGGTGACACTCGATGGGGCTCACATTACTCGATCTTGCTAGTCACAAAGCATCGGCCATCTGTGGTACGGTATATGTGTGTAGGACACAATCCTATAGACCACTATATATATTATTTTTTATTTTTGATGTACACGGCGGGACGTAGAAGATAGTGGTACTTAATTGGTGGTCAAGGAAACTTTATCTATGGTCAATGGAAAGCTTACAATTGGCAAAAAAACAAGGAGAAAGCTAAGGTTTAGTTGCCTACTTTAGTAGTGGGGACCTGTTTACGACGATGTCCAATGATCAAGAACGGTTTCTGAAAACCGTATGCAGAAATACATTCAAGATCCAACAGAGACTGAAGAAAGTCTGAATACTACGTACCAGCAGGGAATATATATATAACCGAATACTACACACCGGCAGATATACATTTGTTAGTACGCTTGATGTTTGAGGTTATTGCGACACATGGCATCTATGTAAACAGAAAACAAACTGAACATGAACCTTTTGCTCGGATCGATCGATCTAGTCGTGGGAACCCAGCTGATGCAGTGCAGTATTCAATACATGGAACCAAACAAGTCCAATAGCATGCACTGCGCGCATCGAAGAATGCCACTGCCAGCACTATATGTTAGCCCCGTTTAGGTGCCAATTTTTTTTGCATAGTAACTGTTACATCGAATCTTACGGTACATGCATGGAGTATTAAATGTAGACGAAAAAAAAACTAATTACACAGTTGGTCGAGAAATCGCGAGACGAAACTTTTGAACCTAATTAGTCTATAATTAGACATTAATTACTAAATACAAACGAAATGCTACAGTAAGCCAAAATCCAAATTTTTTTGATCTAAACGCACCCTTATTTTGCTATGCAACACTTTAGTTAGTCGGTGCAGCTGTCAGAATCATATGCAGCAGACGGCCTGGAATCCAAGGAATTTTCTTTTCAGTTGGCCGGGGGCGACATCAACAGCAGCAGGTACACATCACAGCTCGAGACTAGTAGTAATAATTAATATAAATGTTTAGTGTATGCATGCATGTACAGTTGAACAACACACATAAAGTTTAGGATCGAGCAGCTAGCCCAATTATCAGTAGTGTTAGCTTGCAAGAGGTTGCAGGAACAGAAGGAATCTGCCAACAGTCAAATGGTACTGGGAAGCTGCTTTGATATATCAATCTATATGGAATTATGGATGCATGTATCCAATCATGGACAGTAGCAGTGTGGCGACAAGGAATCAAATTAAGCTGATTCTAGCTAGCGCGTTAATTAGGTGCCAGCAGCTAGATGATCAGTTAACACCAATAAACTGATCCTGGCTAGCTAGCTTCGATAGATTGCATTTGGATCGACTGATGCTGACAAAAGGATCGGAGCATATCATGCATGGGATATCACACACGACCTTGCGAGCTGCGAAAACGATTCTTTTCGCGTCATGGAGCACCGCGCATGTGTCGACACATCAGGAGCATCATCTAAACTTCTCGCCGGCCACTTTAAAAACGCAACGAAGTCAGATTAGCTATCAGGGTTTTCCTAACCGACCGGTCCACGGGAACCGTCCACGGACGGGTAACCGCCCAAACCGAACGGTTTGTATTTTGAATTCAAACGGCATAGTTCAAACGGCTTGGGACCGGTAACCGGTCGGTTAGGGCCGGTTACCGTCCGGTTAGGGCCGGTCACCGTCCGGTTTGGGCGGTATCGCCCCAAACCGTCCCAAACCAAATTTCAATTTTGAAAAAAAAATTTGAAAATGCTGAAAAAATTCCTAAAAATAGTTCATGATTTATAGAGTCGAATGGTACAAATTTTTTTCAAATTGGAGTTCGTTTGCTATTTATTTTGACACGTACAAGTTTCTTTTTTCTTTTTTTTTTCAAACTTGTACACGTCAAAATAAATAACAAACGAACTCTAATTTGAAAAATTTGTACACCATTCGACTCTATAAATCATGAACTATTTTTAGGAATTTTTTCAGCATTTTCGATTTTTTTTTCAAATTTGAAATTTAAATTCAAACCGGTACCGATAACCAAACCTGTCCCGGACGATTTACCGGTAACCGGTCGGTAACCGCGGTTACCGTTCGGTTTCGGAAACCCTGTTAGCTATAGCCGCGGGCCGCGCGCTTAGCTTGGCTGGGTATATATAGTTACTAGGTGTAGACCTGTCTGCTTAACTTGTATAAACTCTATACTGTAACTCCTATTGGTTTTTGGACCGTACGTTACAGCCTTACCGTTCGCTCATGAAACGGCTCTGCTGCAATGGATGACAGAGGGGGTTCGTACTCCCTAGTACCCCCGAAGCACTGGAGTGATCCAGTAGCCTCGAAGGGGCTTTAGTAGCGCCTACTACTACACCACGTTACACTTAGCTCTACACATTTACTGAGCTTACTCCTGTCCATGTCTGGGATTTAATCGTCGTCTAGCAAGGCTAATAATACAGACAACTGCTGGTTGTAAGGTTTTTTTGCAGCCTGCTCTCAGCCCACCCATATAATAACTAAGTCTTCAGCATTAATATTGGGTCCACCTGTTACTCTCATAGACTTTCTTGATTTTTGTGTTTAGGCTGGCTGTAAGCTTACAACCCGCTTTACTTCTCTCTCTTCTCTTCTCTTCTCTTCTCTCCTTCACGTCACCATTTAACCGGCTTGTAGCCTGTTACTATACTTGTTCTTATCCCCATCTCATCCTAGGCTAACTAGTCTTTCTTCATTCTATCAATCGTCCGAAATGTTTTTTTTAAGAACAGGAGAGGTTTTTGCCCCTACTGAATTGCATTAGAATAAAGCAAGAAAGTTACAGATTGAACATAAAGAGAAAAGGTCCGAGGGAATTAAGCAACAAGAAGAAAAAAAAACAAAAGCTGGATCACTAAAGGCCTTAGATTTCTGTGATAGTGTTTATCCATTCTTGAATTCTTGGGGAAGACACATACTCTTGGCGCGTAAGATCAACAACGCATCCATCTCATGTTAAAAACAGCCTCTTGCATGCATCCTTGGATCGACGCATTGACCAGATTCAATAAAGATCTTGTTGTTTCTGGTCATCAGATGGCCCAACGCATTAGTATGATGATCTCCATGAAAAAAAAAGCCATTGGTCACTCAAGGTTTCTGAAGGGGTATAGGCTGGGATCAACATTCAAAAGGATTGAATCCCAGCAAGCTTGTGCAAAGTTGCAGCCTAGAAATAGATGCTCAACAGAGACTACTACTCCTCGAATTGGCCATTACAGAAAGCACAGCTGTAGGTTTCAATTCCATGTTCCTTCTTTTAAGCAATCCTCTAGTATTTAATTAATTTATCTTTCATTAGCAACCAGATTTTCTTTTGCCACCTGTCCTTGACATATATACAGACAAATTACAATCCTTGTATATATTTTTCACGCTTGCGATTCATGCTCCGGTCCCTACAAGTATTCCTCTCCAACGACGATCGACATATACTATGAGCAATTCTAGCCAGAGTTCTTACAGGATCACCTTGGAGGTTGACGTATATATCGACTGCTAGAAGAAACGTAAACAAGAAAAACTAAATAAAAACATTTGGTTGTCAACAATTAACACTACTACGTAACACACCTTTGGCTGATTTCTAAAATCGGTTTTAGCCCGATGAAAATTACGCCCGGGGCTAAATGTACCTTTAGTTCCGGTTGGTAACACCAACCGGGACTAAAAGTCCCCTCCCAACGGCTCGGTTGCCAGGCATTGTCAGGGGGGACTTTTAGTCCCGGTTGGTTCGGTTGGTATCACCAACCGGGGTTAAACCTTTAGCCTCGGTTTAAGGCACAAATCGAGGCTATTTCTGGCCTTTAGTCACGGCTGGTTCTATGGACCGGGACTAAAGATCCCCCCTATTTGAACTCTCTTCCTTCCCTGCCCGAGCCCGAGAGCTCCTTTCTTACTCTCTGTTCTTGCTTGTTCTTGGTGTGTTCTTCATTGTTCTTCATCTCCTCTTCGGCCATTGCTTCCTTTGATCACTTCTACGCCTCCATCGACTCGTTGAAAGGTTACTATCTTCAACCTCTCATGTTTTAGCGGCAACATATATTGTTTCTTGTTCTATATGTGATTTTTCTTTATGAATTTCTCTTTTTTTACCATTTTAAGCTTCACTTGACATTGTTTTGAATATTTTGAAGAAGACAACTAAAACTAGTATTCTAAGTATACACCTTTCATTTCTAGGGTATTATATTATATGTTCCACATTTCAAGATTAGTTTAACTTAGTTTGAGAAATATAGACTTTTAGGATATTATTAAATGATGAATTTATTTATGGTGGATTTTTCTTGATTTATATATATGCCACTTGAGCTCAAAATAATTATATATTTAGATGAAGAAGTTAGCTACCTAGAATACTTTAGTTGTATACATGGCACATTTGATGATTTTAGATAAATGTAAATGTTAGTTGTTTTATTTTTTTGTTTAGAATATGAGGAATTTATAATATCTAGTTTGAAAAATGAGTATAGAGAGTAGATGACAACTGCTTCGGGGTACTCGCCTCTGATCGGGTTCCAAAGCGACTAAGGCCAGACCTCCCTCTCATTACCTGTGGCAAGTGTATGCAAAAGACTGTGAAAGAGTACCGAGTGGGGAAGGCGGGTCCCAACAACGGTCGGATCTAAGTGTCCAGATCGCAATGTGAGTTATATATTTTGTCTCATTTGATGGTTATGGTTAATTTGTACCTATATTTCCTGATGATTTTGATTAAAATGTTGATTTTTTATTTCTATTTTCAGTGGGATGGCACTGGATGCCGCGGCTGGTACTGGGAAAAAGATTATGTTAAACATGTGGCGAGGAGCTCGTCGATGTTGAACAGACGAATAATGATCTATCCGCTTTAGTTGGGATTGGTCGGGAGATCATTATGCTACTGAAGTGTATTTTAGGTTTTCTGTGTATAGTGCTAGCGGTCTTAGCATACGTTATGTCGAGGCTTTCATAGAGCATACATTAGTCTTTGTGTGACTCAGAAATGACACATGATGGTGTTCCATCTCATGTTATTTTAATGCAGACCTTTCGGTAGTCTTTCATAGAGCATTCATTTTTTGACCAAAATGAGAAATTTAATTATGTTTTGGGTCATATAATGCAGACGATGACACACGATTGGATGTACAATGTAGATCGCCGCTCCAAAGAGTTCATTGATGGCGTGCATAATTTCTTAAGAGCGGCTGAGGCAAATAAGCGGGATGGTAATTTCATGTGTTGTCCGTGCACCTTGTGCAAGAATTTGAAGGAATATTCTAGCTCAAGGACTCTTCACTCACACTTGTTGAAGTCGGGTTTCATATCAAACTATATTTGTTGGACCAAGCATGGAGAAACCGGAATTATGATGGAAGAAGATGAAGAAGAGCAATTGGACCCTGACGACATTATTGCTCAATATGGTGACTTCAATGATACTACAATGGTGGAAGCAGAAGAAGAGGCAGGGGCAGAGGACACACTCTCTGAAGATGATGGTCTTGGTGAAGTCATTCGTGATGCACAAAGAGACTGTGAAAGTAAAAAAGAGAAAGTTAAGTTTGACCGCATGCTAGAGGATCACAAGAAACTACTATACCCGAGCGTCGAAGATTGGCAAAATAAGTTGGGTACAACACTGGAGTTGCTACAATGAAAGGCAAAAAATGGCATATCCGACAAGGCATTTGGGCAATTACTCAAGATTCAAAAAAGATGCTTCCGAAGCCTAACGAATTGTCTGCCACTACGTACGAAGCAAAACAGGTCATGTGCCCTCTAGGATTAGAAATCCTAAAGATACATGCATGTCCTAATGACTGCATCCTGTACCGTGGCAAGGACTACGAGAATTTGGATGAATACCCCGTATGTAAAGCGTCGCGGTATAAGATCAGGCGAGATGTCCCTGGCGATGTTGAGGGCGAAGAGCGTCCTAGGAAGAAAATCCCTGCCAAAGTTATGTGGTATGCTCCTATAATACCACGCCTGAAACGTCTATTCAGAAATAAGGACCATGCAAAGTTGTTGCGATGGCACAAAGAAGACCGTAAGGCAGACAACATGTGGAGACACCCTGCTGATGGGTCCCAGTGGAGAGCAATTGACAGATAATTCTCGGAGTTTGCAGAAGACGCAAGAAACTTAAGGTTCGGTTTGAGCACGGATGGTATGAATCCCTTTGGGGAGCAGAGCAGTAGTCATAGCACTTGCCCTGTTACTTTATGTATCTACAACCTTCCTCCATGGTTATACATGAAGTGGAAGTTCATTATGATGCCGGTGCTGATCCAAGGCCCGAAGCAACCTGGCAACGACATCGATGTCTTCCTAACGCCCTTAGTTGAGGAACTCTTGATTTTATGGAGCAAACCAGGTGTACATGTGTGGGATGAGTACAAACAGGAACACTTCGACCCGCGAGCATTGCTGTACGTAACAATCAATGATTGGCCTGCCCTAAGTAATCTTTCAGGATAGAAAAACAAGGGATATAATGCATGCACACACTGTTTTGATGACCTTGACTGTGTATATCTGAAAAAATGTCGAAAGGTCGTGTACCTTGGCCATCGTCGTTTTCTTCCTAAAAATCACCAAGCCAGAAAGAAAGGCGAGCATTGTAAAGAAGAAGTAAAATGAACCAAGCCTCACAACCAAACTGGAGAGAATGTACTTGATATGGTCAAGGATTTGCAAGTAGTCTTTGGAAAGGGAGAAGGGGCCCTACCAGTTCCAAAAGATGCTGATGGACACACACCCATGTGGAAGAAGAAGTCCATATTTTGGGAGCGACCCTATTGGCATGTCCTAGAGGTCCGCCACACGATCAACGTGATGCACTTGACAAAGAATGTTTGTGTGAACCTGCTAGGATTCATGGGTGTGTATGGAAAAGCCAAAGATACACTTGAAGCACGACAGGACTTGGAAGACATGAAAGAATGAGACAACCTGCATCCAAAGTAGATAGAAGATGGACGCCATTATTTAAAGCCTTCTAGCTACACTCTTAGCAAAGAAGAGAAGGAAATCATGTTTGAATGTCTAAGCAGCATCAAGGTCCCATCTGGATTTTCCTCTAATATAAAGAATATAATAAATGTGTCAGAGAAGAAATTCCTAAACTTAAAGTCTCATGACTGTCACGTGCGTATGACGCAATTGCTTCCGGTTGCGTTAAGAGGAATTCTACCTCCACATATACGTCTAGCCACTGTGAAGCTATGTGCATTCCTCAATGCAATTTCTCAGAAGGCAATCGATCTAATGGAACTAGCTGCTCTACAGAATGATGTGGTTCAGTGCCTTGTCATCTTTGAGTTGGTTTTCCCTCCATCCTTCTTTAATATCATGGAACACCTCCTAGTTCACCTGGTCAAGGAGATTAGTATTCTCGGTCCTGTGTTCCTACACAACATGTTCCCCTTTAAAAGGTTCATGGGAGTCCTGAAAAAATATGTTCACCAACGTGCTCACCCAGAAGGAAGCATCGCCAAGGGCTACGGGACAGAGGGGGTCATTGAGTTCTGTGTTGACTATATTACCGACCTTGATCCGATTGGTGTTCCTGAATCAAGACATGAGGGGAGACTTAGTGGGAAAGGAACACTAGGGAAGAAAACATATATTGGTACTGGGGATGATTATTTCAACAAAGCACACTACACAGTTCTTCAAAACTCCTCCGTGGTGGAGCCGTATGTCGAGGTACACAAGAAGTTCCTATGATCCCAGTTTTCAGGGAAGAATGAAGCTTGGATTATGCGTGAACACATGAAAACTTTCAGAGATTGGTTGCGAAAAAATGTCTTGGTGATGAGAGTATTGATGACCAACTGTATTTGTTGGCTAGACAACCATCATGGAACATCCTCACATACAAAGCCTACGAGATAAATAGAAATACATTTTATACGGTAGACCAAGATAAAAGGAGCACCAACCAAAACAGTGGTGTCCGCATAGATGCCACTGACCCAAATGGAAATAGGCAAACATATTATGGCCGCATAGTTGAGATTTGAGAACTATACTATGCATCTAATTTTAAAGTCCCTTTGTTTAAGTGCCAATGGGTTAAGATGACCGGAGCTGGGGTAACAATTGACAAGGATTATGGGATGACAACAGTGGACCTCGACACTATTGGGTACAAAGACGAACCATTCATCCTTGCTGCTGATGTGAATCAGGTGTTCTATGTAAAAGACATGTCTACAAAACAAAAGAAAGGAAAAAATGATGACAAATCAATCATCAATGAGCCCAAGCGTCACATAGTTCTTTCAGGGAAAAGAAATATTTTGGGAATTGAGGACAACTCAGACATGTCAGAACTTTACGAAAGGGATGACCGAATTGCGCCATTCAGTGTGACCAAAGACGCAAGCATAATTCTAAATGCCGAGGACACTCTATGGTTACGACATGATCATGACCAAGTGAAAGGTCCTAGATGGCTAGAGGGGGGGTTAATAGCCTAATAAAAATTCTACAAATCACTAGAGCAAAGGTTAGAATAACACTTAAGCGAAGCTTTTGCTCTAGCTCTACTTAAGGATGCAAAGCCACCTATCCAAGCAATTCTAGTTAACTAAGTGTCTATCACACAATAGCAAAAACCTAAGGCACTTAGCTCAAGCTAGCAAGAACAACTAACAAGAGAAACTAACTAGCAAGCTAACTAAGTAAGATATGAAGGAATGTAAATGCTAGGAAGAGAGTAATTGTTATACCGATGCCTTGTGATGGAAGAATACCAATATGAAGACCAATCACAATAAGATCACCAGGAATAGCCGGGAGACAAGATGAACACAATAATTTTTCTCCCGAGGTTCACTTGGTTGCCACCAAGCTAGTCCCCGTTGTGTCGACTACTCAAATGGTGATTCGGTGGCTAATAGGCAATCACAAGCCTAGCCCACTACCCGGGCACCACAAGAATCCACCCAAATGAGAGTAACTCAATGACACAAGCAATCCACTAGAGTTACCCTTTGGCGCTCCGCCAAGGTGGGTACAAGCCCTCTCATAAGTTGATGAAGCCGGCCACGAACAATCACCAACACGCGCCGAAGCTTCTCCTCAATCGTCAAGCTGTCTAGGTGTTGGCAAACACCAAGAATAACAAGAAATCCCGCGGCGATGACGATGACCAAGTGCCACTAAGATGCAATGCAATGATCAATGCACTTGGTTCACTCAAACTCTCAAGAATTAGCAACACAAGAAAAGAGAGATGAGTTGGGAGCCTTCTTAAGCAAGCACAAAGAATAGAATGAATGGGAGGTGCAAGAGAGGGCCCTAGGAGCCGGCCAATGCACTTATATAGCCTTCCAAACTGAGTTAGCCGTTTTGCCCCTCATCCTTGCTTTCCTGCGTAGCTCTGGACGCTGTTTGTATGGAGGGTCCGGACCATTGGTGGCGTCCGGACCCTTCATAAGCCGAGCAGTTGTGCCTCTGTCTTCGAGTTCGGACGCACCATCCGGACGCGCGAAGCTTGGGGTCCAGACTATAGCGCCTGTGTCCGGTGTGCCTGTCATTTGAATCAGCTCGTTCCCGCCTTGGTCTGCTGCTGCCACGCAACCTCCGGATGCGGGGAACAGTGGAGCTCCGGACCATCGTGCCGTGCGACTGGAGTTCAGCAGAGAGCTCCCCAAGAGCTCAAAATGCCCGGATGGTTGTCCGGAGTCCATCGTCCAAACAAGCATGTGCGTCCGGATCACCCATGCATCGAGGCCGAGCCTTAGGGTTGGCTTCCGGACGCTGCTCCAATGGTCCGGACAACGCCTTGCTCTGCGTCCGGACCTGCGTCCGGAGCCCTGTTGAGTGCCAAACTGAGCTGCCTCTTCTTCTCCATGCTTCCATGTGCTAACACCTTGTGATCCAACACTTGTTCTCTTGTGTTAGACTTTGCAAAGAATTATCTTGAATTTGTTTCTCAATTTTAGTGACACTTAAGTTTATTTTATATGTATGCAATGCAAACCTAGTGGCACATGATAACCACAATCGACACGAATTTTCCCTTCTTGATAGTACGACTATCTATCCTAAATGTGATCACACTCTCTATAGTGTCTTGATCACTAAACCAAAAATGGCCCTATGATATACCTTTGTCTTGAGCCCATTTTTGTTTTTCTCTTTCTTCTTTTCTTTAGTCATGGAGCACTTGATCCATCATGATCCTTCAACTAGCTCCACTTGTCTATTTGGATCACCCTATCTTAATCATACACTTAGAAAATAGGGTTAGTCCATAGGTGTCATCAATTAACCAAAACCAAACTTGGGCTTTCAATCTCCCCTTTTTGGTAATTGATGACAACCTTTCACAAAAGAATATATTGAATGAAATTTTCAACTTTGGTAGTATTAGCTCCCCCTACATATGTGATATATGAGTTTATTTCATTTTGATCACATATGCATGGATAGGAATTGTGGGAGAGTGAATGCTACCAAATGATGCTAAAGTGTAAGAGATGGACCTTTGAAGCGTGATACCAATTGGAGTGCCATTTTGTACCATCCTTAGCACCATGAATGTCTAGAAACCACTTGAAAACAACTTGAGAGAGAACTAGATACCAGTTGAAAATATACCAACCTAACCATGCTAGTTTTTTAAGCACCATAACATTCAAGCTTCTAGCATTCACCACACAAGCATGTCATGAATATAAATACATATGCAAGCAAGCACTTATGAATGCACAAAGATATGCAACAACTTTATTCATAGGCTTGCTCCCCCTACTTGTGTGCTTATATTTTTCATTTCAACTTTCAATATTTCTTTGTCTTACTTCTCCCCCTTTGTCATCTATTATCATAAAAGGATTTGATTATTGGAGAGAAGCTTAGTTGTGGTTCAATCTAGATTATTTGCCCCAAATATTTAACTCGGTTTAAACCATGGACAAGCTTGTTCACACATCCTAGAATGGTTATCTTGCCCATGTTGAGCTAAAAATTGAAGTTCATACTCTAGATCAAACACTAGGGTTGCAAGCCTACAAACATGTCATGCTACCACTAGATCATATAAGCATAGAAGCAATAGTGGTACCATATAAGCATCAAAGCATTTGACTTTCATGAATGAGCCTAATGAATTGATGTCTAGATGCACTACACCAGTCCTAATATTGAATGAATGACATGTCAAACAACTTTTACCTTGCTTTGCTCGAAGGAGAGGCATGTCATATATGGGGGTGCATCAACACATGTTTGAGAAATCAAGAATGTTCAATTCATTCCTTAGCTTGTAAAATCTCTTCTCATCAAGTGGCTTGGTGAATATGTCAGCAAGTTGATCATCGGTGCCAACACTTGTGATCTTGATATCACCCTTTTGTTGATGATCCCTTATGAAGTGGTACCTTATGTCAATGTGCTTGGTTCTTGAATGTTGAACCGGATTGTTGGTTAGCTTCACCGCACTTTTATTGTCACATAGCAATGGAACTTTCTTGAATTTTATTCCATAGTCATTCAAAGTTGCCTTCATCCAAAGCAATTGAGCACAACAACTACCCGCACTTATGCATTCGGCTTCGGCGGTAGAGAGTGCAACACTATTTTTCTTCTTTGATGACCAAGATACAAGTGACATGCCTAGCATTTGACATGTGGCCGATGTGCTCTTTCTATCAACCTTGCATCCCGCATAGTCGAAGTCCGAATATCCAATCAATTCAAAGTTAGACCCCTTGGGATACCATAATCCAACATCTTGTGTATGCTTCAAGTACCTCAATATTCTCTTTGTAGCCTTCAAGTGACTTTCTCTTGGAGAGGCTTGGAATCTTGCACACATGCATACACTAAACATGACATCCGGCCTTGAAGCGGTCACATAGAGTAGGCTTCCAATCATAGACCGATACAACTTTTGATCCACCATATTGCCACTAGCATCACTATCCAAGTGTCTATAAGTGCCCATTGGAGTGCTAATTCCCTTTGAATCTTCTAAGCCAAACTTCTTCATCATATCCTTGATGTACTTGCCTTGACTCACAAAGGTGTCATTCTTCAATTGCTTGATTTGAAGACAAAGGAAGTAGCTAAGTTCACCAATCATTGACATTTCAAAATAATTTGCCATCATCTTGCCAAACTCTTCACAAAAATCTTGATTGGTTGAACCAAAGATGATATCATCAACATAGATTTGGAGCACAAATAGATCCTTGCCAAGCTTCTTGGTGAAGAGAGTAGTATCAACCTTCCCCATGATGAACCCTTTAGAGAGAAGGAAATCTCTCAATCTTTCATACCATGCTCTAGGTTCTTGCTTCAAGCCATATAGAGCCTTCCTCAACTTGTACACATGGTTGGGCTTCTTGTCATCTTCAAAACCGGGAGGTTGCTCAACATATACTAGCTCATTGATATATCCATTCAAGAAAGCACTCTTCACATCCATTTGGTATAGCTTGATGTTGTGTGCACATGCATAGGCCAATAGGATTCTTATTGTCTCTAATCTTGCAACCGGTGCATAAGTTTCTCCAAAGTCAAGACCTTCAACTTGAGTGTAACCTTGAGCTACCAATCTTGCTTTGTTTCTCACAACTATACCATATTGATCTTGCTTGTTTCTAAATACCCATCTTGTGCCAATCACATTGTAGTTCTTGGGTCTTTCAACTAGCTCCCAAACTTGATTTCTTGTGAAATTGTTGAGCTCTTCATGCATTGCATTAATCCAATCAACATCTTGTAAGGCCTCTTCAATCTTTGTGGGCTCTATGGATGATACAAATGAATAGTGTTCACAAAAGGATGTCAATCTTGATCTTGTTTGCACACCACTTGTAATATCACCAACTATTTGATCAATGGGGTGATCTCTTGCAATGTTGATTGGTTGAAGGATAGAAACTTGATTGCTTGAGCTTGGTTGAGATGAACTAGCAACTTGTTGATCTTGCACTTGAGAGCCACTAGCTTGCACATTAGGTGAGTTGAGCACTTGATCTTTGTTATCTTCAATGTCAATCACTTGCTTTAGCCTAATGTCACCAATATCCATGTTCTTCATAGCATTAGCCAATTGTGGTCCACTTACATCTTCTAGATTCTCATTTTCAACTTATGAGCCATTGGTTTCATTAAATTCAACATCATGAACCTCCTCAAGCACACCACTAGCCTAATTCCACACTCTATAGGCTTTGCTTGTGGTTGAGTAACCAAGTAGGAACCCTTCATCACACTTCTTGTCAAACTTTCCAAGTCTTGTGCCTTTCTTCAAGATATAGCATTTGCAACCAAACACTCTAAAGTATGCAATGTTGGGCTTTCTTCCATTCAATAGCTCATATGGTGTCTTATCCATCAATGGGTGATAATATAGCCGGTTGCTAGAGTAGCAAGCGGTGTTAATAGCTTCGGCCCAAAAGGAGTGACTCACATTGTACTCACTAAGCATAGACCTTGCCATGTCAATCAATGTTCTATTCTTCCTCTAAACAAGGCCATTTGATTGAGGAGTGTACTTGGCCGAGAATTGATGCTTGATTTCAAGCTCATCACATAGCTCTTCAACTCTTGTATTCTTGAATTCACTTCCATTGTCACTTCTCACTTTTTTTATGGTAGTTTCAAACTCATTGTGACATCTCTTGACAAATGACTTGAATGTAGCAAATGTATCACTCTTATCATTGAGAAAGAATACCCAAGTATATCTTGTAAGATCATCAACTATCACAAATCCATACTTGTTGCCTCCAATGCTTGTGTATGTTGTTGGTCCAAATAGGTCCATGTGCAACAACTCAAATGCTCTACTAGTGCTCATCATGCTCTTCTTTGGATGGGTGTTTCCAACTTGTTTGCCAGCTTGACAAGAGCTACAAAGTTTATCCTTCTCAAACACAACATCTTTCAAGCCTCTTACTAAGTCATGCTTAATCAATCTATTCAATTGCTTCATGCCAACATGACCAAGCCTTCTATGTCATAACCAACTCATACTTGATTTAGTGAGCAAGCATGCTGACAATTGAGCTTCACTAGCATTGAAATCAACTAGGTAGAGGTTCTCATATCTAAAGCCCTTGAAGATCAAGTTTGAGCCATCAACACTAATGATCTCAACATCATCTACCCCAAATATGCATTTGAATCTAAGATCACACAATTAAGCCACGGATAGCAAATTGAAGTTGAAGCTCTCAACTAGCAAGACATTTGATATGCTCAAGTCATTGGATATTGCAATCTTACCAAGACCCTTGACCTTGCCCTTGCCATTATCACCAAAAGTAATACTATCAATGCCTTCACTTGAATTGGAGTTGATTGATTTGAACATTCTAGAATCCCCGATCATGTGTTGAGTGCACCCACTATCAAGCACCCAATGCCTTCCTCCGGCTTTATAATTGACCTACAAAACAAACTAGTTCTTCTTAGGTACCCACACTTGTTTGGGTCCTCCAAAGTTAGTGTCGATGAAATATGCGTTGCAGTCTACCTAGGGGGTACCCTACGGTAGTAGATTGTAGGCGGAGGTGTGGCGATGGCGATCAAGCGTAACATAGAGAGCGTAGACACGACGATTTATACAGGTTCGGGCCGGCAAATCGTTGTAATACCCTACGTCCTGTGTTTTGGTGGCTGGATTGATCTTGCGTATTAGGTTACAAGATCTGTAGATGATCTGAGAGAGGTTGTGAGAGGTTTTTTGAGGGGGGGTCACTGCTCGCCTTATATAGCCAGGGAGTAGGGTTACAATTCCCATATCCTAACAGATTACGATCGGTTCCCTATGGAAAGGGATCCAAGTCTATCTACTAGGATCTTCCTTGGCGAGCAAGACTTTTTCGGAGTCCTTGGCGAGCACAGCGGGCTGGTCGCGTGCCGCAAGGCCTCGCGGGCTGGGCCGTCTTCTGGTCGGCAGGCCCATAAGGTCCCTGGGGATATGCCGAGGTAATATCCCCAACAAGTCCCCAAGCACGTTGCATTCTTCTGGCGAGCCCGCAGTGTCATCCTCGGGGGTGTTCAGCTGGTCGCCATCACGCGGAGTGGTCGTCGTAGAGTCCCGACCAGGGTGGCTGGTCGAGGTGCTGCTCGGAGAAGCCTTCCGACCAGGTCGGGCTGGTCGAGAATGCCGTAGCATGATGCACGAGCTGGTCGCCTTGCCGGATGTCGTGGCTGCTTGTTTGAAGAATGTGACGTGTTGAAGAAGAAAAAACTTTTGGAAAGTCCTTCCCTGGTGATGTGTACTCACTTAGGCTCTGCAAAAACAACAGAGCTTTGCCGAAAAGAAAATTAGTACATTCACCGTAAGGTGAAGTGTACCCACTTAGTCCCCGAGCATGGTAGCAGGTGAAGTATGCACGTGGTGCCATGCTTTATAAAATAGTGCATAAGGTATGAAGATTGAAGCATAAGTTTGCAAAAAATGACTGCAAGTCCCCATAGTCCCCGAGCATGATGTAAGAAACTGGGAGCTTCTTGTATTAGGATCATATATTGAAAATTAGAGAACTGAAATATAAGTTTAGTAAGAAACGACTACGAATACCCGTAGTCCCCGAGCCTGATGGAAGGAGCTTGAAGAGGTTCTTGCATCGGGGTCATTTGCTTTTCATTTGCAGTCCCCGGGCATCAGTCCCCGGGTGTTGTCCTTCGGCGCCTTAGCCGCAGTCCCCGAGGCTTGCTCGGTGCATAGTTGGACGAAGCCCCTAGGCCTGGTCGGGAATGCGATCAGTGCTCTGGTGGTAGTTACTGTCGTCGGAGTCCCCGAGCTTGTTTGTGTCGTCCACTCTGTGAAACTTGTCGGTCAGACTGCTGTAGTCGTCTGATGTTGCTGCATAAGAGTAACAAGTCTGTTCGTCCAGTCCCCGGGACTGTAGCGTTTGTGATTTTGCAAAGAAAAAATTATCAGCCGTAAATCATGTAATTAACTATAAGTAGAAATGGAAGGAGGAAAAATAAGTAAATGGGCCGAAACAACAGGACGATCAGCGGCCCAAGTTATGGCGCAGAAAGTGGACGTGGCAGTTCCTTATTTTGACTATTGCAGTTCCCAAAAAACCCTTGTAGCGGAAGCGTCGAGCCTGGATTACAAAAGGAGAGTAGCGGCGGCGGTGTTCTCCATTAGTGTTGCAATAGAAAATTCTTCGTCTTCCACCGTGATTTCCTCAACATTTCTTCCGTCGCTTTTCTTA
This sequence comes from Microstegium vimineum, assembly GCA_022036555.1. Lineage (NCBI taxonomy): Eukaryota > Viridiplantae > Streptophyta > Magnoliopsida > Poales > Poaceae > Microstegium > Microstegium vimineum. Next base: position 4,714,125 of record CM039123.1, on the reverse strand, counting down.
TTCATTCTCCGTCATGGTCCCTGGCCGCTCTTATTCGCCGGAGATGACACCGAGGAAAAGTGCGAATAGGAGGTCGTCAGCGGCGGTCAGGGAAACTTCTGCGTCGGCGCCCCCAAATGCTAGGGTTGAGGATTTGGTGGTGCCTCCCTGGGCGGAGCATTGGACTCGGAGTACCTTGAAGGAGGATGACATTAATACTCTTGTTTTCGGCGGTCTTCTCCCAGATAAGGAGGTCGGTGGTTAGCGGTCGGCGCTCGGTGAGTCGTACCCAACGTCGGACATCGGTGAGCTTGTAGTGTTCGAGCCTTTCTTCTGCTGTGGTTTCGGTGTGCCGGTTCACCCCTTCCTTCGTGGCCTTTTGCGATATTATGATATTTCACTCTGCAATTTGAATCCCAACTCGATTGTGCATATTGCAACATTCATTCATATGTGTGAGGCGTTTATTGGGATCTATCCCCACTTTGATTTGTTCCGATACTTCTTTCGATTGAAGACGAACGGGAGCAAGTCGATTGGTGTTATCAGTTCAGTGTACCTTCAACTGAGAGATGGTATGGCTAGGGAATACATCTCAATGTCGCTGCATTCCAAATTTGCGGGACACAAGTCGAGGTGGTTTTATGTTCATCAGGAGGAGCCCTTCGCGCCGTGCGATCCCTCGCTGGTGCCCACGGTTTCGGAGACCTGGTTGAAACTGCCATCCGAGGCTAACTTGGTTACTGTGAAGTTACTTCTGGAGCTTCTCGACCGCCGCACTCTTGATGGGGTGGTGGTAGCTTGTAGTTTCATTGCCAGGCGATGTCAGCCATGCAAAGATAAGGATCATCCGGCTTTTGAATATGATGGCAAGGGTGACAGTACCCGAGAAGCGCCAGAGAACATTGAGAATGCTATCGCTGAGAAGCGTCTGAACTATATCTTTGACCTATCAAAGCGTTTGCCGCCACCGCGTTCGAGAGAGGCTTTTTGTCTTCGTCGTCCTCCTCCTCAGGTTTTGATCACCCCCTTTTTTTATTTACGTTGTGTCATTGTAGCTGGCGGTGTATTTATGTGCCTTGGTTATGCAGGTTCATGGTGAAAACCGTGCTCACTATTTTGCCCTCTTGCCGACCCCTGGTGTGTTGCCAGAGTTTTGTGCGCCCCTAGCGGGTGTTGATATTGGTGAACCTAGTGAATGTGGTCGCTCTGAAGATGTTGATGATGAGGATCTGGTCGGCGAAGGACTACCCCAGGTAGGGACGACTGTTGCCGATCTGGAGCCTCCGAGGTCAGAGCCCTAGGCTGTGGATCCCCCGGAACTTGATGGTGGTCTTGCTTCTTTGGGAGGTCCTAAGGTTCCTTCTGGTTTTGCCGCGGGATTTGATGATGATGACGTGCCACTGGCATTTACCTATCGCTCAAAGAGGAGGAGGCGGGGTTCTATCGTCATTGAAGATGATTTTGTGGAGGTGCCCTCCTCGCGGGAGGGTGTTGTCGATGATGAAGGCTCTGATTCTGGTCGGGGCATCTTGAGTGGTGTGGAGGTGAGTCGTCGGCTTCTTCTTGTTGTTAACTGGCCGGATGCTTATCCTTGCTTTATAGGTGTTGCTGAAAAGTGGTCGGGAGCGCAAGCTCCATATCGTGTTTTTGGAGAAATCTTTGCGGGAGTCTCAAGCGCGGACGCGTGAGTAGGAGAAGTCTCTAGTGGAGAAGGAGCGTGACAACTTGAATTTGCGCGATCAGCTTTCACAGGCGAAGAAAGGTTGGCTTCTGGTAACCTATGGAGTTTTTGTAGTTGTTGCTTTTGCGCTTATACCCTTTGGTGTTTTGCAGAACTGGCGAACGAAATTATTACCGGGCGTCGTAGATTTTGGAGTCTGGCTGAAGAGATCGGACCGGTGATGGCCTGTGTGGACAATGTTACCTTTGTTTCCGTTCCTGCATCGAACGAGGTTATTGTCGATTTTTTGTCGAGGGTGCGAGGATTCTGCGGACGTTTCAAGTCGTTTGTGACACTGGCGGCGCAGGAGATGCTCTCTCATGGGTTGTCAATGCTGCAGTCGCATTACCCGCGAGTTGTTCTTCAAAGGTTGCAGAGTGGTTATGCGGTGGGTACTTCGGAATCAGATATTAGTCATTTTGAGGAAGAAGTCGATGCAGTAGCTAAGGATCTGCTTCGTGATATGGAGTTCTTTGCTACGAGGTAGCTGTTGATGTATGTAATATAGGGTTGGGACGGACGTGTAAGTGAAATGTATCAAAGCTATATTTATCCGAGCGGTGAGCTTTTATTTCACTTGTATGTCCTTTCGTGCCTACTGAGTCGTGAACCGTAGCGATGAATCGTTCGGCCTTGGGTCTCAAATGGTCCAGATCGTAGGGCTAGCGCCACTGCACGCGTAGGATGTATAAGGACTCCCAAGAGGGTACGTAGCTGGCAATCCGCGATGCAGAGGGCGAACAACTCATGCACGCTTTGGATGATACCAGAGACAGGTCCCTTTTTCGAGAGGCTCAATTGTGGCGTGACCAGGGCCTATGGAGACCGTTTCCTGTAGATGCTGGGCGCAAAGCCATGCTGCTTGTAGAGTCGTCGACCATTCCGTGGTCGTGTACAGATTCTGAGCGCATAACCTCATGGCTCCCGACCCAAATGATACTGCCTGGTTGTTGGAGAAATATCACTTGGGAGGTCTGTCAATGTGGTCGTAATGATTAGGGTAGCTACTTCTATTCGCTATGACTCATTGACAAACCAGCTTCGGGAGCTTTCTGGTTATGGTCAGGTTGTTTGGAGAACGTCGTGATGCGTTTGGAGAGGTCGTCGAACACTGTGGGAGTGTTTTGCAGAGGTCGTCGAATGCCGTAGGAATTTTTGTAGAAGTCGTCGGACTCCGTGGTCGCTATGCAGATGGCCAAAAAAGGAGAAGGTATATGGGCGACACGTCGAACTTTATTGATATGGATAGGAGAAATTATACAAATATCTCAAGCGTAGAAACGTCTAAGGTGTTCTATGCTCCATGAGTTAGGTACGTCAATGCCTTCCTGGTCAGCGAGCTGGTAAGACCCTGGTCGGGCTACTTCTTTGACAATATAGGGGCCTTCCCAATGTGAAGAAAGTTTGTGCATGCCTTCGGTCTTAAGCTTCCTCTTGAGTACGAGGTCTTCAACGGTGAATGATCTATTATTGACATTGCGGTTGTAATATCGTCGAACACCTTCTAGGTACTTGTCCATGCGTATGCACGAACTTAGCCTCTGTTCTTCTAGACGGTCGATGTCATCAATCCGAGCCTGGTCAGATGTTCCTTCGTCGTAGTTTTCCACCCGTGGAGAGCCAAAGGCGGCCTTAGTTGGCATTACAGCTTCGGAGCCAAACACCATGAAGTATGGGAGACGCCGGTGTTACGACTGGGATGTGTACGCCAGGGTTTCCAAAACCGAACGGTAACCGCGGTTACCGACCGGTTACCGGCAAACCGCTCGGGACCGGTTCGGTTTCGGTACCGGTTTGAATTTAAATTTCAAATTTGAAAAAAAAAATCGAAAATGCTGAAAAAATTCCTAAAAATAGTTCATGATTTATAGAGTTGAATGGTGTACAAAATTTTCAAATTGGAGTTTGTTTGCTATTTATTTTGACGTGTACAAGTTTGAAAAAAAAAGAAAAAAGAAACTTGTACGCGTCAAAATAAATAGCAAACGAACTCCAATTTGAAAAAAATTTGCACCATTTGACTCTATAAATCATGAACTATTTTTAGGAATTTTTTCAGCTTTTTTGATTTTTTTTGAAAATTGAAATTTGGTTTGGGGCGGTTTGGGGCGATACCGCCCAAACCGGACGGTTACCAGCCCTAACCGGACGGTAACTGGCCCTAACCGACCGGTTACCGGTCCCAAACCGTTTGAACTACACCGTTTGAATTCAAAATGCAAACCGTTCGGTTTGGGGCCGGTTTGGGCGGTTACCGTCGGTAACCGCCAAACCGCCCGTGGACGGTTCCCGTGGACCGGTCTGTTAGGAAAACCCTGGTGTATGCAGTCCCCAAAGCACCGCAGGTAACTCATGCAACCAGCGTCCTGCATTCTTCTCTTCCTCCTGGTATAGCCTTTTCTTGAGTGCATCTAGTATCATTCTGTTGGCGCGTTCAGCCTGACCGTTTGCTCTTGGGTGGGCGACGGAGACGTACTTGACCAGTATTTTGTGGTCTTCGCAGAAATCCCAGAAGAGGGTTCCGGTGAATTTTGACCCCAGGTCGGTGATGATTGAATTTGGGACGCCAAATCGGTGTATGATTTCGTTGATGAATGTTACTGCGCTTGCGGCCGAGGCCTTGGTGATTGGTTTGACTTTGATCCACTTGGAGAATTTGTCGATGGCCACGTAGATCCATTTGAAGTTTGCCGGTGCTGGTCGAAAGGGACCGAGCATATCTAGACCCCAACAAGCGAAGGGCCAAGAAGCTGGTATTATTTGTAGTTCCTGAGCAGGGAGGTGTGTTTGTTTGGCGAAGAATTGGCACCCCTTACAGGTTCGCACCATTTGCTCTGCGTCGACGACCGTCGTTGGCCAGTAGAAACCTGCTCGGAAAGCTTTTTGTACCAATGTTTTGGCGGCGGCATGATTCCCACAGGTGCCGGCGTGAATGTCTTGCAGGATCGCCGCACCTTCCTCCTTGGAGACGCATTTTTGTATTGCTTCCATCCTGGAGTTCTTCCTCATCAATGTGCTGTCCACCAGGACATAGTTATGAGCTCGGCGAGTTAATCGTTTTGCTTCTGTCTCATCTGATGGCACTACGTTGTTGGAGAGGTACTGGACAAAGTCATCTCGCCAGTCGGATGGCTGGATGGTGCTTGCGACGGTAAGCATGTTAGCCTGTGGTGGTGGTATGTCGTCGGGTGAGGCTGCACGTTCATCGGCGATTGACGGCTCATATAGGTCTTGGATGAAAACTCTCGCCGGGATGGGGGATCGTGATAATCCTAACTTGGACATTTCATCCAGCTGCCTGGTTTCGATCTCGCGGGACGTGGTGATATTCAATTCCGAAGAACTTGCCTTCTAATTTCCAAATTGCGGCGCAATATGCATCCATCTTCTCATTGGAGCACTTCCATTCCTTGTTTAGTTGATTGATTACTAGGGCCGAGTCACTGTTGACGATGATGCACTTTATGCTGAGTTCGCTTGCGATTCTGAGCCCGTGAAGGGCTGCTTCATATTCAGCGGCGTTGTTAGAGGCTGGGAACAGTAGTCGGAGGACGTATCGTAGTTTATCGCCAGATGGTGATATGAACAGGAGTCCGGCTCCTGCCCCATGGATGGATAGTGAGCCGTCAAAGAACAAGGTCCAGTGCTCCAGGACGTTGGTACTTACGGGGACCTGTATGTCGGTCCATTCGGCGATAAAATCAGCGAGTGCTTGTGACTTGATCGTATGCCTCCCTTGGAAGGCTATGTTGAACGTTCCTAGTTCCATTGCCCATTTGATTATACATCCAGTAGCGTCCTTGTTGCGCAGGATGTCACCTAATGGAAATTCGGTGATGACTGTCACCGTAGTTAATCGTTGGAAATAGTGCTGGAGCTTGTGTGCGGTTATGAGGACCGCGTATAGCAGCTTCTGGACCTGAGGATATCTCGTTTTTGACTCGTTCAGTACTTCACTTACAAAATAACACGGCCGTTGAACCAGATATACACGTCCGCTTTCATTGCGCTCGACCACCATGACGGTGCTGGCGACTCGATTTGTGGCGGCGATGTAAAGCAACATTGGCTCGTCTTTTTTCGGCGCAACGAGGACGGGTGGCTCGGTGAGGTACCGTTTGAGATCGGTGAATGCGCGATTTGCCTCGTCGTTCCATTCGAACTTTTGTCCGCCCTTCAAGAGTCCAAAGAATGGAAGTCCCTTTTCTCCCAAACGGGAGATGAAGCGGTTGAGGGTAGCCATGCACCCGGCAAGTTTCTGTACGTCTTTGGCGTTAGACGGAGGCTTCATTTGAAGAACTGCGGCGGTTTTTTCCGGGTTGGCTCGAATGCCGGACTAGCTGACAATGTTGCCAAGAAAGTTCCCTGATGATACTCTGAAGATGCATTTCTTCGGGTTTAACTTCTACCTGAACTCGTTGAGGGCCTCGAAGGTTGCCTCTATGTCGGCGATTAGTGTTTCTGCGGAGTGTGTTTTTATGACTACATCGTCTACGTAGGCCTCGACTTTTCCTAGAATTAGCTTTTTCAAGCATTCTTGTATAGCACGTTGGTACGTGGCCCCTGCATTTTTTAGCCCAAAGGACATTGTCGTGTAACAGTAGGCACCGAAAGGCGTTATGAACGATGTCTTGATCTGATCTTCGACCTTCAGGGCTATTTGGTGGTAACCGGAGTAACAGTCGAGGAAGGAGAGGAGTTCGCATCCCATAGTAGAGTCAACGACTTCGTCAATTCGTGGGAGAGGGAAAGGGTCGGGAGGGCAATGCTTTTGGCGAGTCGGTTTGGCTCCCTCGACCACATTCAACGAGTGCTCGGCGCGGTCCCGGGGGATGCCTCGCATATCGGCCGGTTTCCAGGCGAAGATGTTGATGTTGTGCCGCAGGAAGCTGACGAGCGCTCTTTCTTATTCAGGGTCGAGGCTAGCGCCGATCACAGCGGTCTTCTCGGGGTCATCGTCGACCAGGGCCACAGTCTTTGTTTCCCTGGACTTCTTCGAGGCACGTGTAGTTGGAGGTTCTGGGATATCGAAGTCCCCTGCATGTGGCTTGGCCGCATCGGACAGGCAGATCTAGGCGTCGTGTAGGCATTCACGGCTGGTCGCATCATCGATCGTCTCTTGTTCACACTCGTAGGCAATTTGTACATCGGAGTGGATGCTGATGATGCCTCGCGGTGTCGGCATTTTGAGCACTAAGTATGTATAGTGCGGTATCACCATGAGCCTTGAGACTGCAGGCCGTCTGAGGATGGCGCCATATGGAGTATCAATGTTGGCGAGCACGAAGTCAACAGGCTCCTCGCGGGTTAATCGGTCGGACTCAAATCGCACCGGGAGAGTGATTTGTCCGGACGGTGTCGACCTTTCGCCAGGGATGATGCCATGGAGGGAGAAATTCACGGGTCGGAGACTGCTTTCTCGGTACTCAAACCGCTGGAGCGTGCTCGGAAATATGACGTTGAAGGAACTGCCTCCGTCGACAAGTATCTTCTTGAAGAAACCGGTTGAGATAGCCGCGCTAACGACCAGGGGGAAGCGACCAGGATAGTCATGACGTATCTGGTGGTCATCCCTCAAGAAGTCGATTCGCTGCTTTGTCCAATCTGGAGAAGGGACACGAACGCTGTTGCAGTTATAAAAAGATCGGCGGCGCTTACCGTTACTACCTGGGTGCCCGCCGAATATAGGGAAGATGCGCGCGGCCTTCATGAAGCCGGAAGTCGGAGTTTCTGTTAGGTCTCCCTTTGCTAGGCCGCTATCTGGTCGCTTTGGATCCGCCTTGCTCTCGAAGGCCTCCTTGAGGGCAAGGCACTCCCACATAGTGTGTTTCCCCGTCCGTGAAGAGGGCAGGGGCCGTCGAGAACCTCTTTGTGCCCGTTACCGCGCCGGCGCTTTCGCCCAGTGTTGTGGCTGACGAGGTCCGGCATCGGGTGGTGCAGTGGTGCTTCGGAGTTGATCCTTCATGCGGTCGATGAGCGTAAATGAAGTCAGCGGCGAGCGGCGGTGATGAGGCCGATGCATTCGGCGAGGTCTTCGTCAACCTAGTCAACGGCGCTCGCACAGTCGTCGTGAGTAGTACGATCGGGGGTGCCTCGAGCCGTCTTGGTGGTCGGGTCTTCAATTGAAGGAGAGTTCAGCGCGAAAAGCTGCACTGGTTCCGACATTTCGGAGACGGTGCCATGGATGGTCCAGATCATAGATCCAATCTGGAGGGTGGCCCCGCCTGCGGGGATGACCATGGATCCGGGGAAGGTAACCGCTTGATAAGCCATGGAGTCGATGCACACACCCCTTACCTAGCGCGCCAACTGTCAACGAAATATGCATCGTAGTCTACCTAGGGGATACCCTACGGTAGTAGATTGTAGGCGGAGGTGTGGCGACGGCGATCAAGCATAACATAGAGAGCGTAGACACGGCGATTTATATAGGTTCGGGCCGGCAAATCGCCGTAATACCCTACGTCCTGTGTTTTGGTGGCTGAATTGATCTTGCGTATTAGGTTACAAGATCTGTAGATGATCTGAGAGAGGTTGTGAGAGGTTTTTTGAGGGGGGGGTCCCTGCTCGCCTTATATAGCCGGGGAGCAGGGTTACAATTCCCATATCCTAACAGGTTACGATCGGTTCCCTATGGAAAGGGATCCGAGTCTATCTACTAGGATCTTCCTTGGCGAGCACGGCGGGTTGGTCGCGTGCCGCAAGGCCTCGCGGGCCGGGCCGTCTTCTGGTCGGCAGGCCCATAAGGTCCCTGGGGATATGCCGAGGTAATATCCCCAACAGTTAGTGACCAAGGATTTTGGCACCCAAATTGCCTTCTTCTTTGGGCCAACAATGGATGTGCCAACATACTTAGCCTTTACACCATCTCTCCCTTTGGTAAGCATACAACATGAATCAAAATGCATGGAGGTGGATTTAGCAAACTTGGTTTGGCTCATGTTAAGTTTGCAATGTTGGTCAACATGCCCTACTTGCTTGCAACTATTGCAATACCGACCATTGCTTCTCACAAAGCTAGGCTTTGGAGTTACAAAGGCCGACTTGCCCTTCTTGGGGGTATAGCCCAATCCCTCTTTGCAAAGGGAGAATCTCTGGCTACCCAAGCACTTTAGCAAGCGGGCATCTCCACCATATGCCTTACCCAAAGCATGAGTGAGTTCATTAACATCATGTTTCAATTTTTTATTTTCTCTCACTAGTGTATCATCAACTTTTGAGCTCTCACTAGTGGATGTGCATGTGGATGTGCTACATTGTGTTTCGGTTGGGGTGACAATGATAGGAGTGAAAAATAATCACATCAAGAATATCACAAGTGACTCCAATATCACATGATGCAACAACCTTATCCTTGTTTTGTTCAAGGAGGGAGGAGTGAGCCTTTTCAAGCTTGTAGTGAGTGCTCTCAAGCTTCTCATGGGCTTCCATTAGCCTCTCATGAGAGCCATTGAGCTCATCAAAAGATTGTTCAAGAGCCTTAAGCTTCTTGTTCAATTCTTTGCACTCCTTACTCTTTGTCTCAAAGAAAGCATAAGTTTGCTTCATCATGTCTACTAGCTCCTCCTTGGAGTACTCCTCCTCATCATCAATACTATCATCATCACTATCATTATCATTATGAGATTGTACCTTAGATGGCTTAGCCATGAAGCATGATGGAGTTTCAAAGATGGATGGCTTATTGTTGATAGCAATGCTAGCCAATGCCTTCTTCTTGGTCTTCTTCCTCTCATCATCACTAGACTCATCATCGGAGGAATCACAACTATCCCAAGTCACCATATATGATTCACCCTTCTTCTTCTTGGTGAATGATAGCTTCTTCTCCTTCTTGTCATGCTTGCTCTTCTTCTTCTCATCGTCATCACTATGATTGGAACAATCCGCAATCATGTGATCGGTGCTCTTGCACTTGTAGCATCTCTTCACATATTCCTTGCTCTTGAAGTTGTCTCTTCTCTTTCTAGCACCATAGCCCTTCTTCTTCATGAACTTGCCAAATTTACGCACAAAGAGAGCCATCATCTCATCATCAATGTCACTAGCCTCTTCATCATCACTTGACTCTTGCTTCTTTGCTTTGCCCTTGCTCTTGGATGATGATGCCTTGAATGCTAAGATCTTCTTTTCCTTCTTTTCTTCCTTAACCTCTTCTTCTTCACTTTCCTCATTGTATTGCTCTTCGGTCATGATTTCTCCAAGCACTTCATTTGGAGTGATCTTGTCCAAACCATCTCTCCTAATTATTTGCCTCAAGGTTTTGTATTTCTTGGGCAAACAACCAAGAAACCGGTTTGAGAAGTCCTCATCCTTGACCTTCTCACCCAAGCTCTTAAGATCATTGATGATCACTTGGAGCCTATGGAACATCTCCGGGATAGACTCATCATCCTTCATCTTGAAGTGAGATAGCTTGTCCTTGAGCATGTACAACTTGGCATTCTTCACGGTTGCGGTGCCCTCATATGTATCCTCAAGTATCTTCCACACTTCACTTGCCTTCTCAAGATCTTTGATTTGCTCAAACACCTAGGAGTCAATACCATTGTAGATCACATTGAGTGCCATGGTGTTGCATTTTCGGTTCTCTTGCTCTCTAGGTGTGGGAGCGGCTTCATCAAGAATGACAAAGTCATGTTCGGTCACACTCCACACCTTCTCATGTATTGAGCTTAGATGCATCTTCATCTTTCTCTTCAAATAATCAAAGGATGTCCCATCAAACATTGGTGGTTTGCTTCCAACATGGTTAAATTGAACTTGAGCCATCACTAACACCTGTCGATGTTTTACCACCGATAGCCTGCCACGGGGTCACCCGAGACAGTAGTTCGTGCCTCGATGAATAGTGAAACCTTAGTGGTTGGACACCAGGGACACACGGTTTATACTGGTTCAGGCCCTCAACAAGGTCGAGTAATAACCTTACGTCTAGTTGAGTCGCTTGTTATTGCTCTTGATCGTAATACAAAGTGTTGTGTGTCGCTCTACGTATCGGGTGTTACGTAGTATGTTCCGGTTGTTTTTTGGGTGATACCCTCACCATCCCTTTATAGTCCAGGAACTGGTTGAGGGTTGCTCTAATCCTACTCGGTTACAAACTTAGAGTCCTAAGCTGTGCTTCGGTCTTGTCGTCTTTACCGAGTAGAATTCGGTCTCTCCTGTCCGTCTTCCTTTGTGGGCTGAGGAAAGGAGGCCCAAAGCCTAGGTAAGCCGGTCCATGGGTACCCTATAGGATATCCCATCGACAAGCCCCGAGCATCTCATGATTTTTCTTCAATATGTCGGGTTGCTTTTGAAAGCGAGTCGAGTTCTTTTTGAAGCAAAATCGTGAAATGATCTTCTGTGTTCTTCGTCTTGTGATATTTATGCATCTTTGGTGCACTCATTGAGTGTAGCCCCCGAGCCACTGATTACTTGGTACAAGTATTCGGAGGATCCGAGAAAGACTTTGTGTGGTATGTATTTCCAGCCCCCGAGCCTTCTCCGAGTTCTTTTGAAAAAGAACTCGATAGAAGGTTCTGAAATACTCCACTTCTGTCTGATTTTGTTCATGGGTAGGTACTGTGCTTCCACGGATGTGTGGAATCTTGCTTTCACTGTTTGCTTTGGTCAACTTTTGTTGTTTTCTTGCTTTTCTTTCTTGTGACTTTTGGCTTTTGGTGGTTCTTCCTGGCTATATATTGCGTTGTGCTTGTACTGATAGTTCAATTCTTAGGGTTCGGTGATCATGCTGCTGAGTGAAACTGAGCAGCCATCGGGCTTATGCCCGTCTTCTGGTAGTCGAGTGGGTAGAAGAATTCTTGTGAATGGAGTTGGAGGTAGACTAACTCCTCGGTTAGATTTTCCTAGGAAGTTTGGTGTAGCAGGTAGAAGAAGTCTTGTGATGTGGCTTCCATGCCTTCTTTATCTGTCTGTTGAACCTCGGGCTGTAACCATTGCCGCTCCTGAGTTGATTGAAGTTGTACACTTCATTTTCCTAGCCGTGCATGCTTGCACCGAACTCCTGCTGGAAAGGCTAGAGTTGGAGTTGTCCGATCTCATTTGCTAGGAGTGGCTTTCTGCCTATCAACCAGAACTTTCCTCATGTTGTGCGGGAGTTCTGGGTTGTTTTACTTTACAAGGTTTTTGCCAAGTGTTGGGTCTTCTTTGGTGGTAGATCTGATCCATCCTTGGTTTTAGCCCTTATATCTTGTCATTTATGGTCTTTTGTTGTAGAAGAGGCTTTATTCTGGTCTTGTAGAGTTCTTGTAAGATTGTTGGTCGAGTTGTCTTTGTGGCATGTGAAGCTGTTGCTAGTTGTATGATTGTCCTTGGAATATTCTTCCAGATATTCTGTGTAGTACCCTGATGTACTGCCTTTATTGTAACAGTATTTCTCTCATCAATGTAGTCCTTGTAGAATTCTTTTGCTTTTACTGCTCTCTTTATGTACTATTGCTGATGTTGTCCTTTCTTCATGGACTTGGTGTATGTGCACCCGTTGTTCTTCTATAAATAGTTGTAGTATTGTTTCCTTGTCACATATCTTCTGTTTTTCCTTGTAAGAGGTCCTTTGTTGTATCATGGATATTGTAGTGGGCGAGCTTGACGAGCCCCCGGGCTTCTTTCTTCTCTTTCTTGGTTGTAATCTAGTGAATGGTGTAGCTCTTGTGATAGAAACCAGTAGACAGCTGGTTTCAAGGTAGGACCAAGCTGTGGGCGGTTTTGAGGCAAATGGTGTAGATCTTGTGATGAGGCTGTCGCATGTCGTGCTGCCTGATCTACTAGTGTCCTAATCCAGTGCCTCTGACTCTTCTCACGGTCTTGGTTGAAGAAGCATTCCTTGGACAGTCCTATGTTGTGTCATTTTGGTGCGTGCTGATGTTGATTTGTATGACTTGAATTTGGTCACTATTGTTTTACTGTGTCTCTCGCTGCCAATCTTGAATGGCTTCTGGGTTCTGCTTCTGCTACCTTTGACAGCTTGGATGTGCATTGCTCTGCTGGGTATTGCACAAATCCGAGTTGTTTGGCTTTGTCTGTCAATATTAAATCTTGGTTCGGGTTGTCCTAACCTCAAATTCGACCGGGTTCTTAGCTATCGACTTGTACTATCTCCTTTCGGCAGTTATCTGTTTGTAACTTTATATTTAGTCTGTACTCGAGACTTGTATTTGAGAAATAAGGAATCAAAGAATTGTTGTCTCAATCTTCCGAGTTTTTGTATCTGTCTTGCTTGTAATGACCGGGTTCTTTTGCGAGTTGTCTGTGTATTATGAAAAAGGAGGTGTTGTCTAACTGCTTTAGGTTTTGTTCCGTAATTGATGGTATTTTTCATTTACTGTACTTTCTGTTGTAGGTAATGCTTCCTTATAAATCTGCCCTTTTGTTATCTCTTCTTTTTTACCTTGCGGTAAAAAACTCTTCCCTTTACTTGCAAAACCCTAACTGTCGTCGTCGCTCTGGTTGTCCTTGATCCGCCGGATGGTGAAAAAGAACAAGAACAAGAGCAAGGCTGAATTTGTGGACGAAGATACCGTGCTGGACCATATAGATAATCCTGAATTTGTTGAGATGTCTCGTCAGATGAATTGGTCTCCCAAGCCTACGACTCAAGATGCAGATTTGGCTCTGTTAGTTGCTCATGGCCTTCTTCAAGCATGGATTTTTTCTAAGTACTCTCTTCCTGGTGAGCATGTCATCCCAAGTCCCTCCCCTGATCAGATTGTGCTCTTTGTTCCCTTTGTCCGTGCCGGACTCTGCTTCCCTCCATCAGATATTTTGATGGAGTTCCTTCATTTCTATGGCGTTCAGCTTCATCATTTGCCTCCTAACGGCATTCTTTTTCTTTCTTCGTTTGCGCACTTGTGCGAAGCGTTTATTGGCATCCCTCCTTGTCTTCTTCTCTTTCATCATTTCTTTTGTCTTCGATTTCATGAGAATAAGCCCAGTCGCTCTTTTGGCTGTTGCGCCATTCAGTTTCGTCAGGGTATGAAGGCTACTTATTTCGCCTTTACCCTTTATGAGTCTGTTAAAGACTGGGTGGATAAGTGGTTCTATATTTCAAAACTTGATGCTTATTTTTCTTCTGATCTTGCTACTCTTCCGACTCCTCTTCCTTGTTGGAATAATCCTCTGTCTTCTTCTGAGTCCTTGGCTATTAAGCCTCTGCTGACTCGGATAAGTTACCTAAAACAATCCGGGTTGACTGGCAATGGGTTGATTGCGAGTTTCTATCGTCGTCGGGTTCAGCCTCTCATGCAGAGGGAAAACCTTGGCTTTGAATATACCGGTTCTTCTGATCCCTCTCGGATAATCCCTGAGTCCGAGTTGTCTGAAGATGATATGTTTGATCATTTGGGGAGAGTCCTGAGTGGTGTGTCTGCCATTCCTCCCCAAATTCCTGAGTATCATGCTGGAAATCCTCCTCCTCAGGTTAGTGACTTATTGGTTTGTTTTGATTTCTTTCCTCTGAGTTCTTGTTTTGTTGATGATTTTCTTTGTACTTCAGGATCATGGTCATTCTTTTAGGCTAGATTTACCTTTTGGGCCTGAGGCCTTTGTTCCTGAGGAGACCGCAGCTGAAGTCACTGTGGCTTCGAGTTCTTCTTCCAGGTTGCTCACTGGATTTTGTATTACTGAGGGGTATGTGTCGTATACTCCTGATCCTCGGATTGCTCAACTTGTAATGTTTTCTAGGAAAAGGAAGCTTGAGTCTTCTGCTCAACCTTCTTCACTTGCTCCTGCTACTCGTCGTCGGTCTCCTCGGCCACGTGCTCCCACAGGTAACATTATTGTAGGTGAGCGTTGTGTTTGTCATCCGAGTTGTTTTGTATACAACTCTTCTTTATTCTTCTGTTTTGTTCTTTTTCAGATGGCTAGTCCGTCCTTCTTGATGAGGAATGTTCAGATGATGATCCTCCTCTCACTCATCCTCCGTGAGTTGTTTTCTTGATGTCTTTGTAATTTCTGTCTAGAGATCCTTTCCTTATTGTGAGTTTTATTCAGTCGTAGATCATCTGCTGGTCAGTCTTCTAGTGAGGTTGCTCCGATTCCTTCAGCTATTCCGATTTCTTCTTCGTCATTGCTTGATGATGATTTTTTTTGACATCCCTAAGCTTTCCTTTGCTTATGTTGTCGCTTCTTTCAACAAGTCGGTCAAGTAAGTCAAGCCTTTCTTTGTAGTGTTTAGATCTTAGTTGTCTTTGCCTAATATTCTTGTTTTTGCTTTCCTTAGGCCTTCTTCTGATGTCCTTGCTTCATCCCGGGACGGTAGGGTTCTTTTGTCCTGTTGATGAAGATTTTTTCTTTTTGTTTTTCTCTTAACTTTCCTTGTTTTGTTTCTTGTAGGACTTTGTGCTCCTGATGTTGTTGCAAATGTTGCAGGCACTTCTGAGTTGGTTGGTGCTTGTCCTCCTGTTGGTGTGCCTCTTCTTGAGGTACCTGAGTTGAATATCTCGGGTAAGGCTCCAATGGCTCCTTTGCTCCTTCAAGGGCCAGAAGTCCAACTTAGCCGTGTTGATCGAGTCCAGAAGCTTGTTTCTTCTTGGAATGACTTGTCAAAGTCTTTTGGTGCTGAGCTAAAGGTATTTGCTCCTGTTTTTTTTTCTTCTTTTGTCTGTCTATTTGTACTTTTGTTTTGATCTCTTATCTCTTGCAGGGAGTCTATCAGGAATTGATTGCTTCTTCTTCGGAAATTCAGTCGACTACTACTCTTCAGGCTGATCTTGATAGGGTTCAACTTGAGTTATCTCAAGCTCGTTCTGCTTTAGAGCAAGAAAAAGATTTCCGAAGAGTTGTTGAGTCTGCTCTTTCTGATCTTAAAGAGAAGATGGCTGGTAAGTGTCTTTATATTTTCATTTGTTGTTGTGGTTCTCTTGCTTGATATTTGACATATTTGTCTTTCTTATAACTGCTGAACAGGCTTCAATTGCTTGGGATGAAGAGAAAAAAGATTTAACTCTTCATGCTGAATCCTCAGAGAAGAGAGCTGAAGTTGTAAGCTGATTATTTATTATCCCCTGATTTTCTTGTTGTTTTTCTCTTTCTGACTTCTCTGCTTTCTTTAGTTATTGAAATCGGAAGGATTTTTGAAAACCCAGCTCTCGGAAGTTCATGAGCAATACAAAATTTTGTATGCTGTTGTGAGGCCTGTTGTGGTTGTTGTTTGTCATGAAGAGGGTGCGAAAGAAGGCCTAAGAACCTTGATTCATGCACTGCCTCTTCGTTTTAAGGAATTTGTTGAGAATGGCTTTGAGCGCTGTATAAACAATGTTGTTTCTTTTGTTCGAGCCCTTGCTCCTGATGTTCCTTTGGCCCGGATTCTTGAAGATCCGATGGACGCTGATCTCCTGACTAGGTGGGAGCAATCGAAGCCCGAAGTCCAAGATCTTTGTCGCCAAATATTTGGTTAGATGAAAGTGTTACCCTCTTCTTCTTGATGAACATGTTAGCTTATCTTTGAGTGATGACTCTTGTAATATACTCTGGATGATACTTTTGCTTAACATATTGTGAGGCTTCGTCCTGATATTGTGATACTCTTGTCCTTGTCTGCTACATTTTCTTAATATTTGTGAGTTATGTCGAGTTCTTTTGGGTATTGTGCCTCTGTATTGGTCTTTGAAGATGCTTCTGAATTTCTGAGTTCTTTCTGGGTAGTCTTGTTGAGTTGTTTCTGATGCTGGAGTAGTAGATATCACTTTCTGTCGTAATAGCATTTGGCTTGCTGTCTTTGTTGTGCTGAGTTTGCGCTGTTCTTTAAGCAGGAATGTTGTGCCACTTTTTGTAAGTGATTATCTTTGATGTCATCGCGGTAGACTGATGTTTTTTGTTGTGCCGAGTAGTTTGGTGTCATGCTGGTAGAATTATAGATATATGAACCAGACTGTGCCGCTCATGGTGCAAAGCAGTCGGTTTGTCGTCGAGGTTGACTGATATTTTTTGTTGCGTCGAGTAGTTTTATGTCATGCCGGTAGACTTGTAGATACATGAACCAGACTGTGTCGCTCATGGTGCAAAGCAGTCGGTCTGTCGTCGAGGTTGACTGATATTTTTTGTTGCGCCGAGTAGTTTGATGTCATGCCGCCTCATGAAACGGTAGACTTGTACATATATGAACCAGACTGTGTTGCTCATGGTGCAAAGCAGTCGGTTTGTCAGGTTGCCTCACGAAACAACTGACTTAAAGATGCTAGACAGTGTCGCTCATGGTGCAAAGCTGTCAGCTTGTCATGCCGCCTCATGAAACGGTAGACTTATATATGAACCAGACTGTGCCGCTCATGGTGCAAAGCAGTCGGTTTATCGAGTTGTCTCACGAAACAATCGACTTAAGAATGCTAGACAGTGCCGCTCATAGTGCAAAGCTGTCAGCTTGTCATGCCACCTCACGAAACGGTAGACTTATATATGAACCAGACTGTGTCGCTCATGGTGCAAAGCAGTCGGTTTGTCGGGTTGCCTCACGAAACAACCGACTTAAAAAATGCTAGACAGTGCCGCTCATGGTGCAAAGCTGTCAGCTTGTCATGCCGTCTCACGAAATGGTAGACATATATATGAACCAGACTGTGCGCTCATGGTGCAAAGCAGTCGGTTTGTCAAGTTGCCTCACGAAACAACTGACTCCAGACAGTGCCTCTCATTGTGCAAACTGCCGGTTTATTCTTGATGTCTTGTATCTTATGTCTTCAGTTGTAGAATTTCTTGAGTTGGCTGATATGCCAGGTATTGCTTAGTTGAATTCCATCTTCAGTCATTAGCTCGTAAGTTCTGGGTTGTATTGCTGTCTTGATGATAAAAGGACCCTCCCATGGGCTGAGTAGTTTATGTCTTCCTTCTTTCTTTTGAATTAGTCATAGTACCAGATCTCTTGGTTTTAATGTTCTTGGATGCGTATTTCTGTCATAGTGTCTTCGCAAGCCTTGTAAGTATCTTGCATTTTGTATTACGGCACTGTCTCTTATTTCTTCGATTGAATCAATCTCTAGTCGTCTTGTTTCTTCGGCTTCTCCTTCATCGTATTGTTCGATTCTTGGTGATTGTCATATCAAGTCAATTGGTAATACGGCTTCTGATCCATATACTAGGAAGAAAGGTGAATAGCCTGTTGCTCTGCTGATTTTGGTTCTTAAGCCCCATACCACTTTTGGTAGTTCTTCTATCTACTTGCTTCCGTAGTCTTTTAGGTCTTCATATAATCTTGGCTTTAGGCCTTGTAATAATAGCCCATTGGCTCTTTCAACTTGTCCGTTTGCCTAAGGGTGAGCTACTGATGCATAATCTATCTCTATTCCGCAATCTATTGCTCAATATTGGAATTCTTTTGTTGTGAATGGTGATCCGAGATCTGTGATTATTCTGTTGGGCATCCTGAATCTATGCATGATGTCTTGTATGAATTTTGTTGCTTTTTTCTGCGCTATATTTGACAAGTGGCTTGTATTCAATCCATTTGGTGAATTTGTCTACTGCCACAAATATGTATTCAAATCCTCCTTTTGCCTTTTTGAGAGGTCCGACTTGATCTAGCCCCTAGCATGAAAAAGGTCAGGCTGGTGGTATGCAGATTAGATTGTGTGCTGGAACATGTGATTGCCTTGCAAACATTTGGCAATTTTTGCATGTCTTGACTAATTGTTCTGCGTCTTTGAGTATTGTTGGCCAATAAAATCCACTTCTGAATGCTTTGCCGATTAATGTTCTAGATGCTGCATGATTTCCACAGCAGCCCGAGTGGATTCCATCCAATATCTCTTTTCCTTCCTTTGTAGATACTCATTTCAATAATACTCCAGAAGATGCTGCTCTTTTGTATAATTTATCCTTTGTAGATACCCTTGTTGCTTCTGCTTTGTCTCCGGGTAGTTTGTTTTCATTCTTATAATCGATGAATGGTTGTCTCCAATCGCTTTCTATGTTGAGGATCTGCCTTGAGGTGTCGGGTTCTTTTATCTTGTCTATGTCCATTGGGTCTTCTTTTTTTACTGATTTCTTGGATTGATGGCTTTGCGAGTTCTTCTACAAATATTCCCGGTGGTACTTTTGCTCTGTCTGATCCTAATTTTGATTGGATATCTGCTGCCACATTTGAATCTCTCAAGACGTGGTGGATTTCTAATCCTTCGAAGTTCTTTTCGAGTTTCCTTACTTCTGCACAGTATGCATCCATGTTGTTTTTTGAGCAGTTTCACTCTTTGTTTACTTGATTGATTACTACTACTGAATCTCCATAAGCGAGAACTCTTTTGATTCCCAGGGTGGCTATTACTTTTAATCCGTGTATGAGTGCTTCGTATTCTGCTTCATTATTTGTTGCTTGCCATAATATTTGTAGTACGTATTTTAATTGTCTTCCTTCTGGGGAAATCAGTAGTACACCTGCTCCAGCCCCTCCAAGTTTCAGAGAACCATCAAAGTACATCTTCCAGTGGTCTCTTATTAGTTAGGGTTCTTTTTGTGCAATTTCTGTCCATTCTGCAATGAAGTCGGGTAATATCTGTGACTTGATTGTTGTCCTTGGTTTGAAATTTATATTTAGAGATCCGAGTTCCACTGCCCATTTAGATATTCGGCCTATGGCGTATTTATTTCTGAGTATGTCTTGTAACGGGAAGTTGGTTGCTACTATTACTTTGTGCTCGTGGAAATAATGCCTCAACTTTCTTGATGATATGAGTACTGCATATAGTAGTTTCTGTACGTGTGGGTATCTGACTTTTGATTCCGTGAGTACTTCGTTGATGTAGTATACCGGTCTTTGTATTTTGTAGGTACGTTCGGGTTCTTCTCTTTCCACGATGATTGCTGCACTTACTACGTTTTTTTTGCCGTGATATATAGCATCATGTCCTCCTTATTTCTTGGTGGTGTCATTATTGGGGATAATGATAAATATTCTTTTAGCTTGATGAAAGCTTGATTTGCTTCTTCTGTCCATTCGAAGTTCTCTTTTCCTTTTAGGAGTTTGAAGAAAGGTAGTCCTTTTTCTCCCAATTTCGATATGAATCTGTTGAGAGCTGCCATGCATCCTGTGAGTTTTTGTATGTCCTTGATCTTTTTTGGTGGCTTCATATCCATTATTGCTTTGACTTGTTTTGTGCTTGCTTCAATTCCTCTGTTGCTAACTAGGAAACCGAGTAGTTGTCCTGATGGTACACCAAAAACGCATTTTGTTGGATTGAGCTTCCACTTCCATGCTTTTAGATTCTTGAAGGTCTCTTCTAAGTCTTCTAACAGTCATTCAGGTTCTTTTGTTTTGACTACTACGTCATCGATGTATGCTTCAGCGTTTCTTCCTATTTGATCTCCTTGGCAAGTTTGTATTCCTCTTTGATATGTTGCTCCTACATTTTTCAATCCGAACGACATTGACTTATAACAGTATGCCCCGAAAGGTGTTATAAAAGATGTTTTGCTTTGATCTTCCTCTCTTAATGATATTTGATGGTATCCTGAGTAGCAGTCAAGAAATGATAGTAGCGATGATCCCGCTGTTGAGTTTATGACTTGATCAATTCTTGGTGGCCCATATGGGTCCTTTGAACAGTGTTTGTTGAGGTCTGTGTAGTCCACACACATACATCATTCTTTTGAGTTCTTCTTCTTCACCAAAACTGGATTAGCTAGCCAATCTGGGTTGATTATTTCTCTGATGAACCCTGCTGCCAGTAATTTTGTAATTTCCTTTTTGATTGTTGCTTTCCTGTCTGGTGCAAATCTGCATAGCTTTTGTTTTATTGGTCTTGAACCTTTATTTGTGTCAATTTTATGCTCAGCCAACTCCTTTGGAACTCCTGGCATATCTGCTGGCTTCCATGCAAATATGTCTTTGTTGTCCCTTAGAAAGTTGGTGAGCGTGAGTTCCTATTTAGGATCCAAACTCGCGCTGATTATTGTTGTTTTTTCTGGATCTCCAGTTAATAGATCAATCGTCTTTGTGGCTGCTTCTTTAGGAGGTGTGAAGGTGCTTGGCTTCTTTGCCGGTATTTGGATTTCATCCGGGTTCATTTTCTCAACTTTCTTCGCAATGTCTTCTTTTTCCTGATAGTCTTGTAGTTTTTCTGATATTTGTACGACTTGTACATCACAATCGTATGCTCTCTTTAGATCTTCTTTTAATGAAAGAACTCCTTTTGTTGTCGGCATCTTGAGCAGTAGATACGGGTAGTGAGGTATTGCCATATATCTTGTTAATGCTGGTCTTCCAAGGATTGCATGATAACATGATTCGAAGTCGGCTACTTCGAATTTGATGAACTCGGTCTGATATTTGTCGGGTGTTCCAAAGGTGACTGGTAAAGTGATTTGTCCCAATGGTATGGAAGTTTTTCCGGGTACTATTCCATAAAAAGGGATACTCGTTGGTGTGATCATGCCTTCATAGTCCAAGTTCATCTTCCTTAGGGTGTCTGCGAAGATTATGTTTAATCATGCTCCTCTGTCGATGAGTACTTTGGAGACTGCCACTCCTGCTATTGTTGGTCCCATTACTAGGGGATAGTAGCCCGCATTTGCTGCGCTTGTCCATTGATCCTCTCTTGTGAATTGAATTGGGTACTCTGACCAGTCTAGATATCTTGGGGTAGCTGGTTCTGCTACCATGATGGTTCTATGTGCTAGCTTTCTCTGCCTTTTATTTCTTGTGTATGATGCTCCAGAAAAGATTACTGCTATTTGTCATTGGGGTTCTTGATAATTCCCCTCTGCTTTCTTGGTATCCTTCCCTGATCCTTCTGTTCTTTTTTTGAGTTGTTTGCTCGTGTATCCTCTTTCTTTGTGAATCTTCGTTGGAATACGTCACATTCAACTAGCTTGTGGCTTGCGTTAGGATGTATGTAGCAGGGTAGGTCTTCTATCCTTTCTGTTGGCCTTCTTGTGTAGTTGTTGCCTTGGTAGTTGTTATTCGAGTACCTGTTATTCTGGTTTATGTTTCTGTTGTTGTTGTAGTTGTTGTTGTACCCTCCTTTGTCATTGTCGTTGAATCTTCTTTTGTTGTCCGTTGCTGCTACCATGTTGTCATGTCTTGGTCTTTTGTCATTGGGTCTGAAATCTGGTCTTTTATTTTCATGAAAATCTCGAGTGAATCAGTGCCGAGTTCTTTCTTCCGATGATATCATCTTTTCGACAGCTCTTTTGAAGTCTTCATTGGATCTCGGATTTTCGTTAAAGTAGTCTTTGAATTGCCAATTTGCTAAGATTCCATCCGCAAATGTTTCTATTACTTCTCTGTCGGTAATGTCATGTATTTGAGCTCTGAATTCTCCAAATCTCCTGTAATATTCCCTCAGGGTTTCTCCTCTTCTTTGCTTTACATTCTTCAATTCCGCCGCCGTCATGGGATGTGTTATTATTCCCGCGAAGTTGTTGCAGAACGCTTCTTGCAAATCCTCCCAATATTTGATTGACCTTGGCTTTAGTTTATAGAACCATTGTAAGGGCATGGCTTCGAGTGCCATTGGAAAGTATAGGGCCTTGATGTCATTGTTTCCTCCTGCGAGTTCAATGGATCGAGAATATACTCTTATCCATTGTCTGGGTTCTACTTTTCCGTTATACTTGTAGTGATTTGCTGGCTTGAATTTGTGTGGTAATTTTAAAGTTTGTAGTCTTCCTGCAAAGCATGGAAATATGTCATTGTTCTGCTCTGTTGAAGTCTGGTGACCAATCTCTTCGGTAATAGTCCCTGTCCCCCATGTATTCGGATTCACCATAGTCTTCTGGACAGCGTTGATCCCAATCCGGGTTGTTTTGTTTTACCAGTCCGAGATGTTGTTCCTGTCTTTCCGATGGTTGTGGTATCCCTGACTTCCCTAGTCTGTGGAATATCAACTTCTTGGGCGGTTGTTCTTGCTTCTCTCCTTGTCCACCTTGAGGTGTGTCGTCGTCGGGTTGTTTATTGGGGACTCCGTCTTCCTTGATTGGTTCGTCTGTGATTCTTTCCTCTTTAGTAAGAATGTTTAGTTCTTTCGTCAATTCTTCGATTCTTTATCTCTTTGTATTCCTCATGGATTCTCTTTCCGCCTTCTTCTTGTTGTATTCTGTCAATTCCACCTTGTATTTGATCCAGATTTGTTTTCTCTGAGCAGCTCGATTTCTCCTTCCTGCTCTAGCTTTGTTCTTTTTCAGCCTTACAGTCTTGTGATCGTTGGTTTCATTGTCATCGCCTTCTTCATCGTCTGATGATTTCAAATCGGGTATTTGTGGTGGTTCTAGATAAGGTTCTAGTTCCGCCATATATATGGTATGTATCTTCCGAGTTCTTCTCGCTTGTTGGCTTCTTGTCTTGTATGATGGTCCTCGGTAAAGTCCGAGTTCTTTTCCTACATGAAACGGTAGTTCTGTATCCTGGTCTTCCATCCTTGGGGATTGGTTTGGCCAATGCACGATACATCCTTCTAGAGTTGTTGACATGATCATTCCCTCTTGGGCGCCTTTCAGAGTTATGCTTCTTGTCATCTTTTTCCAGAGAAAATTCCCATATGTATATGCAGAATTGTCTAGCCCATATAAACTCGAGTTCTTGATTGCTTCCGAGTTGTTCTTATCTTTGACTGGAGTTCGGTTACGTGTCCTGACTTGATTTGTGATTAGCCTTTTCGTGTTGGTCTCGGAATTGTCATATGTTGATGTCTCTTTTTCCGAGTCGGTTTCGTATCCCTCCTCGTCTGCTGGTCTGGTTGGTTTTGAAATTATGAGATTTCGCGTCTTTTGAATCAGTCCTTGAAGATCTTGATCAACTCCTTCTTCTTCTCAGAGTCGGCCTTGAATCTTTCCATCGTCGCTGATCTTGCAAATCCATGATCCGAAGATCAATGTTGATTTCGTCGACTTTGTCATCTTGAGGTCGTGGTCCACCAAGCTTTCGAGAAAAAATTCGCCGAAAGCCCCTACTTGGCGCGCCAGCTGTCGATGTTTTACCACCGATAGCCTGCCACGGGGTCACCCGAGACAATAGTTCGTGCCTCGGCGAATAGTGAAACCTTGGTGGTTGGACACGCAGGGACACATGGTTTATACTGGTTTAGGCTCTCGACAAAGTCGAGTAATAACCTTACGTCTAGTTGAGTCGCTTGTTATTGCTCTTGATCGTAATACAAAGTGTTGTGTGTCGCTCTACGTATCGGGTGTTACGTAGTATGTTCCGGTTGTTTTTTGGGTGATACCCTCACCAACCCTTTATAGTCCAGGAACTGGTTGAGGGTTGCTCTAATCCTACTCGGTTATAAACTTAGAGTCCTAAGCTGTGCTTCGGTCTTGTCGTCTTTACCGAGTAGAATTCGGTTTCTCCTGTCCGTCTTTCTTTGTGGGCTGAGGAAAGGAGGCCTAAAGCTTAGGTAAGCCGGTCCATGGGTACCCTATAGGATATCCCATCGACAACACCGAAGGTTGTTAAGCCTTGATAATAGCGGTGACCACGGCTCTGATACCACTTGAAAGGTCCTAGATGCCTAGAGGGGGGGTGAATAGCCTAATAAAAATTCTACAAATCACTAGAGCAAAGGATAGAATAACACTTAAGCGAACCTTTTGCTCTAGCTCTACTTAAGGATGCAAAGCCACCTATCCAAGCAATTCTAGTTAACTAAGTGCCTATCACACAATAGCAAAAACCTAAGGCACTTAGCTCAAGCTAGCAAGAACAACTAACAAGAGAAACTAACTAGCAAGCTAACTAAGCAAGATATGAAGGAATGCAAATGCTAGGAAGAGGGTGATTGTTATACCGATGCCTTGTGATGGAAGAATACCAATACGAAGACCAATCACAATAAGATCACTAGGAGTAGCCGGGAGACAAGATGAACACAATAATTTTTCTCCCGAGGTTCTCTTGGTTGCCACCAAGCTAGTCCCCGATGTGTCGACTACTCAAATGATGATTCGGTGGCTAATAGGCAATCACAAGCCTAGCCCACTACCCGGGCGCCACAAGAATCCTCCCAAATGAGAGTAACTCAATGACACGAGCAATCCACTAGAGTTACCCTTTGGCGCTCCGCCGAGGTGGGTACAAGCCCTCTCACAAGTCGATAAAGCCGGCCACGAACAAGCACCGACACGTGCCGAAGCTTCTCCTCAATCGCCAAGCTGTCTAGGTGTTGGCAAACACCAATAATAACAAGAAATCCCGCGGCGATGACGATGACCAAGTGCCACTAAGATGCAATGCAATGATGAATGCACTTGGTTCACTCAAACTCTCAAGAATTAGCAACACAAGCAAAGAGAGATGAGTTGGGAGCCTTCTTAAGCAAGCACAAAGAATGAGAATGAATGGGAGGTGCAAGAGAGGGCCCTAAGAGCCGGCCAATCCACTTATATAGCCTTCCAAACCGAGTTAGCCGTTTTGCCCCTCATCCTTGCTTTCCTGCGTAGCTCCGGACGCTGTTTGTATGGAGGGTCCGGACCATTGGTGGCGTCCGGACCCTTCATAAGCCGAGCAGTTGTGCCTCTGTCTTCGAGTCCAGACGCACCATCCGGACACGCGAAGCTTGGGGTCCAGACTATAGCGCCTACATCCGGTGTGCCTATCATTTGAATCAGCTCGTTCCCACCTTGGTCTGCTGCTACTGCCACGTAGCCTCCGGACGCGGGGAACAGTGGAGCTCTGGACCATCGCACCGTGCGATTGGAGTTCAGCAGAGAGCTCCCCGAGAGCTCAAAACGCCCGGATGGTTGTGCGGAGTCCATCGTCCGGACAAGCATGTGCATCCGGATCACCTGTGCGCCGAGGCCGAGCCTTAGGGTTGGCTTCCAGACACTGCTCCAATGGTCTGGACAGCGCCTTGCTCTGCGTCTGGACCTGCGTCCGGAGCCCTGTTGAGTGTCAAACTGAGTTGCCTCTTCTTCTCCAAGCTTCCATATGCTAACACCTTGTGATCCAACACTTGTTCTCCTGTGTTAGACTTTGCAAAGAATTATCTTGGATTTGTTTCTCAATTTTAGTGACACTTAGGTTTATTTTATATGTATGCAATGCAAACCTAGTGGCACATGATAATCGCAATCGACACGAATTTTCCCTTCTTGATAGTACGGCTATCTATCCTAAATGTGATCACACTCTCTATAGTATCTTGATCACTAAACCAAAAATGGCCCTATGATATACCTTTGCCTTGAGCCCATTTTTGTTTTTCTCTTTCTTCTTTTCTTTAGTCATCGAGCACTTGATCCATCATGATCCTTCAACTAGCTCCACTTGTCTATTTGGATCACCCTTTCTTAATCATACACTTAGCAAATAGGGTTAGTCCATAGGTGTCATCAATTAACCAAAACCAAACTTGGG
Organism: Microstegium vimineum; assembly: GCA_022036555.1. Lineage (NCBI taxonomy): Eukaryota > Viridiplantae > Streptophyta > Magnoliopsida > Poales > Poaceae > Microstegium > Microstegium vimineum. Next base: position 4,688,143 of record CM039123.1, on the reverse strand, counting down.
CTTTCACCAAGGGACATATGTCAAGAAGAAGATCACTAATGTGCCCGCTTGATGTAGCTAGCTTAGCAGTGATGTCGATCAAGTGACATGTGTATTTGTCATTTTTGCTAACTTTGGTCAAATAAATGAAGATCTACATTTGTATTTGGTCAATTTTGCATTTAGTGACTAATTAATGTTTACTAATACTTCTTTTGTAGTCATTTACTGAATAATAAAGATCTACATTCGTATTCAAAAGATTAATGTCTACTAACACTTCCTCAAATAGAAATTTGAAGTACATAAAAAAGATAGATCTTGACGAGTTATAAAACCTTTGTATTCAAAAGTTTTTCATATGAGGTCATTTAGTGTCTCATTAATAATTTCCTATTTAATGGTAAACTTATTTATCCCATAATTGGACAATTAATGGTGACAAACAAAAAGATTAACGTTAAAATAATGCAGAAACTAATTTCCTATTGGTAACCAAGCATTTTAGTTTATTTAATTCAACAATATATTTTTGCATTAACCAAATACTAATGGTTAGTTACATTTATATTTGATATTATACAAAAGGTAAAAGATTTTATGTTATACATTTTTCTAGTGTATAATAAAGCAAAAGGAAATGCAATGGTTATTTTTAAAAATATTTGTGCCATGTATTTAATTTATTATGCAATTAACAAGAGCTAGACCAATTTATATAGATATTAAACTATATACAATCCCAAAAAATATAAAACTGTCTAGTGAAATTTCATTTGGCGCCTAAAGAAACCTTTAGTCGCGGTTGGTATTACCAACCGGGGCTAAAGGATCTTTAGCCGCGGTTGGTAATACCAACCGGGGCTAAAGGTCTGACCTTTAGCCCCGGTCTGACCTTTAGCCCCGGTTGGTATTACCAACTGCGGCTAAAGGCCCTTTAGCCCCGGCCTTTAGCCCCGGTTGGTATTACCAACCGCGGCTAAAGGGTTCCTTCCTATATAAGTCGCGGCCGATATCCTGTCTTCCTCCTCCCCTCATATCTGTCTTCATCGATCTCGCGGCCTTCTTCCTCGACGCACCGTCGCCACGTCGTCGTCACCGTCGCCATCGGAGGAGCCCGCGACTCGCCGGTGCGCCAACGCCCCCGCGCACCGCGCGCGCTAGCCCCACCTGACCCTGTCCGCCACTCGCCCGAGCGCCACCGCCGCGCCGTCCTCCTCGTCGCGCCGCCGCGCAAGCCGATGCCGCGCGCACCGCCGCCGTC